>VYZT01044172.1:0-24007 GCA_013400735.1 Pomatostomus ruficeps | reverse complement strand
GGGCAAGGTGCAAGTGTTGGTTTCAGGGGGGCACAGCCCCCAGCCCGCTGGCAGCAGTTTGCCCCCGCCCCAGGACAAACCTCGGTGTTTCAGGTGACGATCTGAATTGTTTTGGGGTTTTTCCTGAACTACGGAACGGCGACACGAGTCCGGGGACACAGGCCGGGCGCTCGGGGCTGAGCCGGCTGAAGCTCTCCGGGGCACCCCAGCAATGAAATCTTTCACTCCCAGAACCAGACCCGCACTCCCCCAGATCCACGGCACACACTGAACTCGGGGGTAAATACACTTCGTTAACAGATATCACTAATTAAAAAAAAATCCTAAAAGTGGGGTTTAGGAGAATTGGGGCAAGAAAAAAGGAAAGAGCAGAAGCCCTTGAGGTGAAACATCGATGGGCAATCGATGCAGGAGGACAGTCAGCTTGCCCAGAACCATCGCAGCGGCAGCACACGCTGAAATAAACTGAAATGGAGATTTCTGAACTGCGACTGGGGCGCTAAATAAACCAACCAAACCTTAATAAAAGAGCTGCAGAACGCTCGCCTAATTAACGAGCTGGGATCCACTGCATTTACTGGAAGCCACGAGGGGCCCAGGAGGGCACTGCTCGCGCTCCCAAAGATCAGGGCACAAATCAATTACTCTGGATTAATTTTATCCTATTAAGCGAGTCCCCTCCACCGTTTCGATTTGTTCAATTTGCGGGGCATTACGAGTTCTCGCAGCAGAAATAATTGAAGCACTGAGTGAAACACCAAAACAATAATTTCCATGAGGTGTTGGTACCGAGGGGAAAGGAAATAAGAAACAGGAGTCGTGGTAAATGGAACATCCTGAGGATGGCCAGAAATTATCGGAGGTGCTGCTGGGATGTTCCTGTAAAATTCCACACGAGGATGAGGCTTTTCTGCCATCGAACGTGCGGTCTGTGAGGCAGCGCTGCAGCAGAAACAGCTCCTAAAAACGCGTGACGTAATTGCATTCCAAGCGAAGAATCGGGTTTAAAACAAAACAAATCAAATCAAATCAAAACGCCCTTTAATTACGCGTCGGGGGTTTTTATGTTCCGCGCTCCCAAGTTGCATTTCCCCCGCTCTCCGTCCCGTCACGCAAGGAATGAGATCGTGTCCGAAAGGAAAACAGTTGTTCCTGTGTTTATCAAAAAACCCCCCCGGTTGTTAGGACGTGCGAATATTTTATTGCTGTTTTATAAATATTGTTCCTAGAAACGGCTCATAAAAGAGCCAGCGGACTCTGAATTTAAGGAAGAGGTTTCTCAGCATTCCTGTTTAAAGAAAATTGAAAATATCTAAGTGCACCCACCACAGAGAGAATATTTTGGTAGCAATCAAAACACCTGAATAGTGTTCCTACTACAGATATTAATCCGGCCGTCAGCAAAACAGGAATTTCCTTTTCACGGCTCTTTATGTTTTGTGCAAACGTTCGTGGGTGAGAAACAGGAAAAAAAAACCAAAACCTTTTATTATTGATCAGTGAAAATCTGACAAAAATCCAGCCTGTTGAGAGGGGAATGTGACACAGATCCTTTGCCTTGCTCTGGTGCCGAGCAGAGGGACAAAGCCACAATTGTCACCCAGCTCGCTCAGACTCGGGACCTGGAGCACAGCGAGAGGGCTGAGACGCAGGGATTGGGAGACAGAACGACAGACAGGACATGAAAAATCCAAAAATGCAGTTCCAGAGGGAATTTCAGTGCAAATGAGAGGGAATTTCAGCACAAGGAATTCATCAGAGGGAATTTCAGTGCAAGGAATTCGTCAGAGGGAATTTCAGTGCAAATGAGAGGGAATTTCAGCGCAAATGAGAGGGAATTTCAGTGCAAGAAATTTGTCAGAGGGAATTTCAGTGCAAGGAATTCGTCAGAGGGAATTTCAGTGCAAATGAGAGGGAATTTCAGTGCAAATGAGAGGGAATTTCAGTGCAAGGAATTCGTCAGAGGGAATTTCAGTGCAACTGAGGCAGCACATGGGTGTGGAAGGGCACCTCGGCCATCCCGGGGACACCTCGGCCACCCCGAGGACACAGCCCAGCCCAGGCCATCAGGTGGGTGACAGGCTCCAGGCAGGGCCTCAAAGAAGTGCTCCCTCAACATCCTGTAAACCCAACTTTGTAAAACTTTCAGCAACTTTTCTCTAAATGCCACCGTGTCAGCTTTAAGGTTGGCACAGAAGCATTGCCAAAATAAAAAACAAAACAACAAAAAACACCAAAACCAATTTTTTTTTTTCCCTTTGAACTCTCAGCGCTCTATTTTGGTCCCATCTACCAAGCACGTCTGCTCCACCTCTGCTGCCCTGGGTGACGGCTCCCGCGGTATCTCGGCGTCTCTCAGGAGCCGGAACAGCCCTGATGGATCCCAGGAATTTCTCATCTGGCTGAAAGCTTCGCCGGCCGCTGAACAGCAGCGCTGCGAGGAGGTGCCTCTGCCAGCCAAGTTTCTGATCCCTCTTTTATCTGCCCTGGCACTTGCCGGATGCAGCCCGTGCCAGGCGAGGCTCTGAGGGGCTGCAGCTTTGGGCTGTGCCCTTTTTTTTGCGCTTCAGTTCCTCGCTAAAAGTCGCTGTTGGATTTTATGGGGTTGTGCCAAGGGTAATTTTAGGGTCACTAACGGGAACAGGAGCGTTCTGCACCGAATCGTTCCCAGCAGAGTTTGGAAAGAGGTGGCAGCAACGCTCATGTCCATCCACATTTTCGATAATTCCTTTTTCTTACCCTTCCCATGGTCCGTTTTCACCTGGTCCTCGCTAAATTTGAGCTGAGGGCCACCCACAGTAACAGCTCTTGTTAGCTCCTGCAGTCACTGTTCAATATTCCTGACACACACAGGCCAAAAAATTCAAGGTGCTTCTCCCGTTTCTGTAAGTCTGAGACCCTTTAAGGGGCACAGCAAAAACCAATTTATAAGCTTATACATGTTTAAGGCTGCAACTCAGTCCCTTACACATCCTGTATTAAAAAAAGGCTTTGTTATCTTTACACTGCAGCATCTTCCAGTGGTTTGATGCGTTTGTAACGCGTTTATCAGCCAGTTCCTGCTCGCTATCGCCGCTGAGTGCGGGTGATGTGCACTGAACACGCTTAACCCCGCCTGCCAGCAAGGCCCTCAGTGTCATGAGCATCAAACCCGCTCCTTCCAGAGTTTTCCTTTCCGTCTCACCCTGAAATCTTTGGTTTAGTAGCTGGTTATGCCAGCGCAGGCTGCAGGAAAACCGGCAGGAAAACACGAGCCTGAATTTTGTCTCCAAGGGTGAAATGTTGTGTGTTAAACCTCATTGTCCAACAGAGAAAATACAAACCCCTCAATAAACCGGACTGTCAAACCAAAATACGAGCAAGACATCACAAATTATACTTTTACCTATTTCTAAATAGTGTATTTTCCTGTTTTCCCAGTCAGAAGAACCATGAAAAAAACACCCAAATATCTTTCAACATCAGCAGCACTTAGAATTACCTCTCAGTCTAGATTTTTAGACTCATGGAAGGAACGCCGATCCTTGGCAGGAAAGAATGCATTTAGCGTTATCCCGATAAATGCGAAGGGAAAGCAGCACGTGGGAATTACCGTGAGCAAAATAAAATTGCCAATTCCCACTCAGCGGGAGAGGAGAGGAAGTTGAGAAAAGAAACAAAGTTAATACTGATGGTAACAGGAAGGAGAAATGTGATTTAAACGTGAGAAACTTACCAGCACAGTTCGTCCTTGGGAAATAAAGAAATGGCCGGACACCACAATGGTGAGGACAAGAGGGCCCGATTCTTCGTTTGATTCAAACACCTTTAAAAAGACAGACAAAGGAGAACCTGGCCCTGCATGCATGGAACCCACAATTTCCATTTCTAGTGCCAAATGAAAAGGTCTCCAAAGTTCGCTGTTAGAAGCCGGGTGTGTTAATTCACATCTCACTAATGCAATTTGCCCTCCACTCCCACAGACAGGAGGCAACATTAAATTATTTTTTTCACTAATTATACCTCCACGTACAGTTTTAACTACTTTAAACAACCCTCTGGATTCTTGCACCTTGATCTCTAGATTTTAATACCCCAGCTCAGCGCTGAAAGAAGGAATAAAAAAAAAAAAAAAAAAAGTGGGCCACTAACTATGCTACCTCTGATGCGTTCCCATTAATAAAATTCATGAAGCAAAACTCTCCCGATACCTGCTTTAGCTCTGGACTTGCAAAAAGACACCTGAAAGGCCTCATTTATTCGTGTGTGCCTCTCAGCGGAGCCAGGTACCCCACACCGCCCCGCCGCCCTCCCCGCGCCGCCGGCACCTTCCAAGAGGAGCTTTGCCCCTCATCGTCACCGTTCTTCGGAGGGAGGAAGCGGCCGTAGCGCTTCAAGGGCCACGTTGTGGCGTTGCCGAGGAGGGAGGTGTCGCCGGCGCTGCCCCGAGCCGAAGCCTGCCCGGGCTGGGAGCCGCGAGCTGCCGCCATCCCGCGATGAGGGGGCTGAGGGCTCTGAGGGATCGCGTAGCTCAGGGCTCTGAGGGGGCTGAGGGCTGGGAGGGCTGTGAGGGCTCTGAGGGATCGAGCCCCTGAGGGCTCCGAGGGTGCTGAGGGCGCTGAGGGATCGCGCCGCTGAAGGCTCNGAGGGCTGTGAGGGCTCTGAGGGGCGGTGTCGGGCAGCGCGCGGGGGCTGGGCGGGAAGCAGCAGCCAATAGGAAGGCGGGAGAGGGCGAGCGGCGGGAATTTCTGGCCAATCAGCGCAAGGCGTGCGGGGGCGGGGCTCTCGCCGCTCTTCCTGAGGCGGCCCGGCCGCGCGAGCCGCGGGCGCCTCCGTCGTCTCAGCGGCTCTGGGCTCCTTTCCTCCCGTTCATCTCCTTCCTTTCCCTCTTCTTTTTTCCTCTTCTTCCTCTCCCGCTCCGAGGGCAGCGCGGCTGCAGCCTCTCCCTCCTCCCCAGCAATCTCCGGCCGGGCCGATGTGGCCCAGCGGCGCCGAGGGCAGAGCGGAGCGCGGCCGCCGTGGCCGCCGTTTCGTGGCCTGTGAGGGAGAGCGGTCGGGGCTGCAAAAGCGAGGATGAGGAGGATGAGGATACGAAGCTCCCACTGCCTGTCGCTGCCCTCTGTGACATGCCCGTGGAACCCGGCCAAGATGTCAGCTCAGGTGAAATGTGGCAAGGCCCTGTAAAAACACTGTCCTACACTCTCAATCGCCTTTCCATTTCTGGGCGGTTCCCTCAGAGCCCTCAGCCCTCAGGGACGGTTCGCTCCCCAGAGCTGCAGCAGCGGTTTTTGTGGTACCTGAACTGGAGTCTATCAAAAAAGCTGTTTTCAATGCGTGAGGGATGGTTTTAGCCCGCGTGAGCAAACCGCTGGATTAATAAGTCAAAATTGCGCTCTCCTCCCCGTTTTACTCACTTTCAGCTGTTAGGTGCTTCTGCAATGATGTAATGCTGCACGTCGCCTGGGCAAGGAGTGACGGTGACGTGACTGCCCTTAGATAATTCCATTTATAGTCCCAACCTTGGCCCTTTGACAATAAAAATGTGCATGGGCTGGTCAAGGTCACTGAGGAGGGGGCACAGAGGAGCCAGGTACCATTCAGGACCGACCCAAATGGGCTTGTGGATGCTCATGACCACGAGTCACATTTAAACCATCAGCTGCCCGAGGGTGCCATCCATCCCAGCACCTTTAAACTTGGCTACATAGTCAAATTAAGCAGAAAAAAATAAGTTTATGCCTTTTTCTCCTAGCTTTTCCTTACCTGTATGTGTTGCATTGATGATGCTGTCTTGGCTGACATAAATAAAGTTAAAATAATTACTGTCTCAGCCGAAATAAACCCTTCAGGGACGAGGTTAACCTATTAAACTGTGATGGTTTAATCTGCATGGTTTAATCTAGATGGTTTAATTAGAAAATATTAGATTGGCGTTCACGTCCTGCAGCCCTCGTGTTTTTCCCTCTGAAGCTGCACCCCAGAGCCAGCCGGGCATGCGAGGAACTATTTCCAAAATAAACAATTTCACCGAGTTTCCAGCGGGGAGGTGTTTATCTCAGCCCTCAGCAGATAGGGAAAGGCAGGCAGAAAAGGCATTGAATGACTTGACAAGGTCGTGCAGAGGCATCGGTAATGAAACAGGGAATGCAGCGTGGGCTTCCCAGCTGCCAGTGCCGGCTCTAATCACTGCTTCCCCACGAGGCTTCCTCACATCGTGCCTGTCAAACACGCAAGAATTTGCCAGCAGACCTGGGACTTCCCTGCAATCTGCAGAAGCAGCTGAATGTTTTTGTCAGAGAAAGATACTACGAGGGAAAATAAAATACTTTCCCCCCCCATTTCAGCTGGAAACGGTTTGCAGCATTTATTTTTTTGTGGAAAGCGGTTTCCAGTGTCTGTGTTCCAGGAGTGGTTTCTGGCAGGAGGAAAACAAAAGCTTTTAATACTTCACTGAAACAAAAAGCTCAGGGTGTGGGTTTGAGAGAGGCAGGTGGAGACCGAGAGCATCAGGCACTCCCAGCTCCTCACAGATTTTCGCTTTACTAGGCTCTGCTAATTTTCTTCTCGTTTTTGAACACAAATGTGTGATTTTACGTGTATGTGAAGTAAAATGAGCATTGTGTTGAGACTGATACAAAAGCTTTTGCTGATTCTAATTTCCTTGGGGAATTGTGTGATTAGTTCAGGATTCAGAGAGTAAATGTATAGGAAAATGGTTAAAATGTGGGGTTTTATAATTGTTTTGTTTTGGTTTGGTTTTGGTTTTTTGGGGGTTTTTTTTGTTTGCTTTTTTAGGATGTGGGGGTTTTTTTGTTTGTTGGTTTAGTTTTTTTGGGAGGTTTTTTTGGGGTTTTTTTTTTGGTAAAAGGCTACAGAAGCTGCCAATTTTTTAAAAATTACAGAATAAAACGTAGAAGAAAGAGGCTGTCAGGAGCCTGACAGGTTAAATTGTGTTTCATCCGAGATGAGATGGCAAATCCCCTATAGATGCCGAGGGTTTGTCACTGTCGTGCATTTCAGGTTTGCCTTTTTTACTTTCACAGGCTGCGGTTAATTTTCTCATCCGCCCCCGTTAATAAACCGGAGAAACTGCCAAAAGCAGAGCCCTCTTTACACCGCATGGATTTGTTAATGATTGTTAGACGTGCACCAGTCGATTCTGGCGCCGGGTGTGCTGCTGGACAGGCGGCATTATTGATTTTTAATCATAACAGCGACAATAAAACTGCATCGCCGTGATTTTACTGCCACGGATTGGCCACAGGTGCTGGAGATGGGCTGCAGGAGCTCACACAAATTGGGCAAATAATGTATCAACCACACCGAGGGTGCCAGATGCATGGAATAGATGAAATGAGCAACAAAAGGTGCTTTTTAGCAATTCTGGGGTTGCTGACCGCTTCTGCCCGGCTGTGTTAAAGGCGTGGATGGGATTCCTCGCAGTGCCACAAACCAAAGGCGAGTGAAACTGTTCTGTTCAGAATATTTGATTTATTGCTGGGATTTCTGTCATAAACAGTGTTGCCTGCACTTTGGTGGCTTTGTTGGTAGCTGTGGTCCTTCCTCAGGTTTGTTCCATTAATTAATGTCACTGGGTGATCTCCAAGGTCCCCCACATGGCTTAGTGACACCGTCACCAGATGATCTCTAAGGTCCCTCACATCACTCAGTGACACCGTCACCAGATGATCTCCGAGGTCCCTCCTATACATGTGACACCATCACTAGATGATCTCTAAGGTCCCTCACGTACCTCAGTGACACCTTCACTGGATGATCTCCAAGGTTCCTCACATGGCTCAGTGAAACTGTCACTGGATGATCTCTAAGGTCCCTCACATACCCCAATGACACCATCACTGGATGATCTCCAAGGTTCCTCACATGGCTCAGTGAAACCGTCACTGGATGATCTCTAAGGTCCCTCACATCACTCCGTGACACCGTCACTGGATGATCTCTAAGGTCCCTCACATCACTCCGTGACACCGTCACTGGATGATCTCTAAGGTCCCTCACATCACTCCGTGACACCGTCACTGGATGATCTCTAAGGTCCCTCACATCACTCAGTGTCACTGTCACTAGGTGATCTCCAAGGTCCCTCACATGGCTCAGTGACACCATCACTCGATGATCTCCAAGGTCCCTCACATGTCCCAATGACACCGTCACCAGATGATTTCCAAGGTCCCTCACATCACTCAGTGACACCATCACTCAATGATCTCCAAGGTCCCTCACATGGCTCAGTGACACCGTCACCAGATGATCTCCAGGGTCCCTCACATCACTCCGTGACACCGTCACTGGATGATCTCCAAGGTTCCATTCCAACCCGAACCCTTCTGTGACCTCACCCCCGGAATCCCGTGGTTTGTGAAGGTGAGGAGCTCCAGAGGGCAGCTGTGGCAGCTCCTGGAGCAGCGCCTGGGGACAGATGGGGGTCTGTGGTCTGTGAGCCGTGGTCATCGCTGCCGTGGGATGTGCTGGAATGTTCCAGACGGAGCCAGGCATGGAGAGAGGCGCCGGAGGAGCGTTATCTCCGTGCCAGGCCTTCAGGAGGTGCTGGGGACACAAAGCAGCCCTGTCCCCTGTCCCCTGTCCCTCAGCCAGCAGGGACACACTGATACCAGTGACACCCCCGCTTCGTGGTGTCCTCGACCTCCTCATGTGATTCAGGACTCTGCTCCGTAACTTCTTCTAGGGAAGGTCGCATCTGTTCAAAACTTAATTTATTTGCGTTCCCTTGATTTCCTTTTAAGTTGTCTAACTTCAGCGCTCGGGGCACAGATGAAGGAGCTGCTGCCTCGCAGGTTTTCCGTTTGCATAAAATCCCCACCCACAAACACCCTTCGCTGTCAGCGCATCCATTTCGCTGAGCGCTTTTCATTCCCCGTGACCTTGAAAACGCGGGGGCGTTTATTAATTAATTCAAATTTACAGCTGGGTGGAGGGGAGAATTGCAGATGGGAGATAAGCAATTTGTTGTGTGCCCCTTATTTGATGAGGATTTGTAGGAGAAATAGCCCCAGCCGTCGCCGAGATTTCCCATCCCAATCAACCAACTCTGCTTCTCATTTAGCCGCTGGGTAAAGAGTGACCCTAGCAGGGGGAGAGGCTGAACTCAGTGGGGTTGCTGTAAACTGAATTTTTGACAGCCTTGGATATGGACAGGAGCTGGAATTATCTCTGCTTTTAACTCTTGCATCGATCAACTCCGAGCATTTCCTGAGGTAAACCTTTACATGCTGCTCTACAAACACAGCAGCGATGGGAATTCTGACTTTGACTGCTCTGCCTAAGTTTGTTTCTGTCCAACTTTGTTTCTTTTGTAAAGAAAAAATCGAATTTTTTTTCCCCTTCAGGTCGCATTTTACTGATTTTAGCAGCTCTTGCTGTGAGCTTGTAGGAAGAAACACATCTTTGATTCTTTCTCTAAGCCTCGGTCCCAGAGCTGATGTCAGTGTGCATAAAGAGGAAGGAAATGTCTTGAACTCCTGTGCGTTCTCAAAGAAGGATATTCCCTCCTCGCCACCCTAATTCTGAATTCTCTTTCTAGCCTGGTGGAGTACCATGTGTTCAACCACGGGTTGAGCGGAGCAGGTGAAGAGAGGACTCTGAAAGTGTCTGGCTAGTGTAACACATCTGTGCCTGAACAGAATAAAATGAAATGAAATATCGCATTTCAGCTCCTAGTACACAGCCTTGTAAAACAGAGAAAGAAATATTTAATGTTAGCGATGTGAGATGTTGACAGGCTCCTGAGCAGGTGAAAGGTGTGACGCTGAAAGCCACCCTGCCGCGTTCCGCTGTCCCTCCGACACCTGACCTGGCACCCGCCTTTGGCCCCCCAATCCACACCGGCTGGGGAGCAAGCAGCAGAGCGCTGATAAATTTAATTTACTGGCCTAATCTCCCCTGTGTTTTGTATTAATGTGAACAGCGTTTCAGCTGACTTCGCAGGGGACATTTGGCAAACTTTGGCTGTGTCCTCAGGATAGGGTTTATAAACCGTTCTCATCCCTGAGCCTGCTTTGTGCCTCTTGGATGTGAGCTGGGTTTGTTTTCCCGTGGTTTTACAGAATCAGGATAACACCATCATTTCATAAACATGGAATATCTGTTTTTGTTAATTTTAATACAAGAGGCAGCTGATCAGCTCAGTCTAATTCATTTTCTACATGAAAACTGAGAGTTGTCTGTCATTCAGTGCAGGACCCAGGCGTGATTCTGATCATCCAGCAAACTCTCAGCCCAATTTTGCCAGTTCCAGCTGATTCCTTCTGATATTGTTTGATGGAAGGTGAGAGCGAGAGCCTCGCTCAGCCTTATTTGTTGTTGTTACACAAAACCGGGATGGACAGGGATGCAAATAAACCCAATCTCAGTTGTTGCTCTCAGCAAAATATCGAGTGTGATAGCTGGAATGTCATTTGTGATGGAAGACGTTTTGTTTTCCTATCTCAGCTATCCAGAGATGGAGTGTTTGCTAACGTCTAACAGCAGCCTCGTGTCAGTGGAAAACTCGGCTGCCACTTGACATCAGCTCTCACATTCATCAATAAAAATGTTGAGTTTTGAGATGCGTTTCTGCTGCCTGAACAGAAATGAGGATTGGGGGGTCACGGTGGAAGTCTGGAGATCATTCTCAAGCTGCTTTTTCTCCTCACGTGCTGCAAAACAATGTTTTCAAGACACAACCCCTTTCCAAAAAGGCATTTTCATGGCTTCACTATGTTAAAGATGAAGGCAGATGTAAAAATGTCTTAATTTCATATGTCAAATAATTGCGAGTGCTCGAAGAGGCTGACAGAGAATATTTTAACTTGGGGGGCAAAGGACTGGCAGGGAATGGTTTTTATATTTATTGTGCTGCCATTTCCAGTGCCTCAGAGTGCCTCCTGTGCTGTGGAGGGAGAGACCCCGCAGACCACCAGGCTGGCATTTCCTCCCCCAAAAGGTGATTTAGGTGTGATTCCCTCACCAGGGATTTCTCCCTGCTCCCCGCAGAGAGGTGAGGGATCACCCAGGCTCCTGCAGCAAAATCCCTGCAAACCAGAACTGGAATGTGGGATTGTCTGGGAAGTGGCCTGGAAGGCGTCTCCGCCGTGGAAGTCCAGGGTGTCTCTAGGACACGTCAGTGCCACGAGGAAGGTGCTGAGTGGGGTGGCCCCGCTCTTATCGGGGTGAGCGCTGTCTCCTTCCACAAGGAGCAAAAGCTTTTACACTCCCGAGGCCCAGGACCTGAGAGGGTGACAGAGGAACTGGAGAGTTTTAAAGGTTTTGTTGGACAGTGCACAGCAGCCTCACGTTTTCCAGTGAAGTGAAGTGCTGTTCTTGTTAAGAAAAAACGAGCTTTTAAGTCTTTCTGGGCATTTCATTTCCGTTCAAAACAATCTGTACCAGTGCCTGGAAGTTGTGCAAGGTTTTCTTAAAGTTTTATAAAGTAGGATGCGTTAACCTGAGAGTTTCTTGGAAAACAAAGAAAAAGATATTTCATATTTTAAAAGGCTTTATTATTTTTTACACAGAAATACAGGCAGGTTTGAGAGGACAGCAGGGAAGTGTTTCCATAGGATTTTCCTGCAAAACGCTCCCAGCGGTGGCCGCTGCCCCCTCAAGGTATCCAGGGAGGTGGTGGATTCTCAGAGAGGTTTCCCAGCTTGGCTGACAGGAGACTCCTAGTGCAGCTTTGGGGTGAAAATCAATAAAAACTGGGGAGGGAAGAGCAGGGCTGGAAGGACACAGCCCTGGCACACCCCACGGGTGTGGTGGTGTCCCTGTTTCCTTGGGAGAGCCTGGGAAGGGCGTCAGGAATGTGCCCGCTGGCTGATGTTGGAGGCTGGACTCTCAACAATTCTTCCTCGTCTACTCTGTGAACCTTTTCTGATGCAAAATCACATTTTTCTCGTTGCTTCTTTGAGGGATGGAAACCATGCAGAAATCTGTGTCTCATTAGCCATGTATAATATGCAGGAAATCAAACCGGGCACAAAACCCAGGCACCATCTTTATTAATATTACAGTTTTGGGAAAAAAACACAACAACCCTATTTTATTCATCCTTTTAACAGGGATGAATAAAACCCCTTTATTCATTCTTTAGAAATATCCAGATGACACAAAGCAAAAGAAACCCTCAGCATGTCATACCCAGCAGTGAATTTTCCATTTTCTGTCTCCTACCTGCCTTCGTCATGAGCCTTCCAGGAGCAAGGACACACGTCCTGAAACAACTTCTGGGGTTACTCAATTGCTCAGTGACCTTTTCTAGATTTGCCAAATCGCTTAAGCTTGAGCACCACTCGTCGGTGTTCGATGGACGCCGTGAAGTGCCTCTCCATTTTCAGATCCGTGGTTCTGAACTTCAGCTGTGATTTCCATGCAGGAGGATTTCCAAATTACTCCCTGATGCAAGCAGATAAAGCTGGGTGAATCCTCAGGACACAGCCAGCAGGGTCGCTCCGTCACACGGTTTAAACTCAGAATTTTGTCTCAAAATGGTCGTAAATTTGCTAAAATGACCTTCAGAATGAGAGGGCCAAAGGCAGTGCTTGGGGAAGAAGCGTGCAACAGATGTTGTGAACTTTCTGCCGTTAGAACACACACAAAACAATGTTTTCGTGACACAGGGTACTGAGTGCTCTATCACATGCTCATAAATATGGAAATGAATCCTATTTTCTCCCGACCGGGGTCTCCGAAAAAAAATAACAATGGAGAGTTGACGGGGTTCGTCCTCTTGCCATGACCTGAGCAGAGCCGTGTGGGTTTTTATTCCGTGAGCGCTAGAGGATAGCTACGAGCTGAGCGGGTGAAAAGCCTCAACCTTCCCAAAGTTCCTCTGGCAGCTCCCTCCTGGCATTTTGCGTGCACCCACGGACAATTTTCCTGTCAGCATTAGTTCACAAGCAGCTTCATCCCCTCTTTGGTTCGGGGGTGGCAGAAGCTTAGACGCTCCCAGTGTGTGCAGAATAACATTTTCCAGACTCCACTCTGAGAGCCTGAGGGCCAGAAATACAATTTTTTTACAAGAAAAGTGACAATACCTATTAATGACGAGACACTAAGGACTGAAGACCTTCAGCAAATGTTAGAGCTTTAAATATTTAATCTGGGTCGTGTGCCAGAGTGGTCGTGATACTATTATAGAAGTGTACGGATATCTTATTGCAAGGGTGAGAAGAACATTCCAGAAGGAAATGTCCAGAAAGGAGTTAAACAGAGAGAAGACAAAATTCTTCTTTCATCCCTTTTCTTCAGAACACTCCCCAGAACTGTGAAGATCCAGAAGGCACTGGCGAAAAGGAACAAGTCAGGAAGCTCAGGTTCCAGCTGATGATTTTCCTTGAATGGGAGTTTACAAATCCCATTACACCCCTGTTAACCGCAGGATCGTTCCCGCTGCCTTCCCCCGTTGAAGTGCGCCGCGTGGAACTCGATAAAATGGCAGAAGCAATTATAAACTTGGCTGGGAGACAGCCGGCAGCTACGTCTGGTTGGGCCCATGGCTGTTCAATATTCATTTCCCTCCTTCCTTTTGCACGGCGGCGGGGGCACAATTTATTTTTACAGGTGTATCGAGATATTCGGTAGATGCTCTCGGAGGAGCAGTTTAGTTGGAATCTTGTCTCTGTGCTAAGAAAGGACTGCACGAAGGAAGTGCTTTTATTCAGAGTTTAGGAAGAAGGGACTGCACGAAGGAAGGGTTTTCATTCCACAGAGTTCAGGGCTCCAGGAAGAAAAGAATTCATGAAGGAAGGGATTTTATTCAGCGTTCAGGAAGAAAGGACTGCACGAAGGAAGTGCTTTTATTCCTCAAGGACTGCACAAAGGAAGTGCTTTTATTCAGAGTTTAGGAAGAAATGACTGCATGAAGGAAGTGCTTTTATTCAGAGTTTAGGAAGAAATGACTGCATGAAGGAAGTGCTTTTATTCNCAGGATCGTTCCCGCTGCCTTCCCCCGTTGAAGTGCGCCGCGTGGAACTCGATAAAATGGCAGAAGCAATTATAAACTTGGCTGGGAGACAGCCGGCAGCTACGTCTGGTTGGGCCCGTGGCTGTTCAATATTCATTTCCCTCCTTCCTTTTGCACAGCGGCGGGGGCACAATTTATTTTTACAGGTGTATCGAGATATTTGGTGGATGCTCTCGGAGGAGCGGTTTAGTTGGAATCTTGTCTCCGTACTAAGAAAGGACTGCAGGAAGGAAATGCTTTTATTCCACAACGACTGCAGGAAGGAAGTGCTTTTATTCAGAATTCATGGCTCCAGGAAGAAAGGACTGCACAAAGAAAGAGCTTTTATTCAGAGCTGAGAGCTCCAGGAAGAAAGTACTGCATGAAGGAAGTGCTTTTATTCAGAGTTCAGAGCTCCAGGAAGAAAGGACTGCACGAAGGAAGTAGTTTTATTCCACAAGGACTGCACAAAGGAAGTGCTTTTATTCCACAAGGACTGCATGAAGGAAGTGCTTTTATTCAGAGTTCAGAGCTCCAGGAAGAAAGGACTGCACTAAGTCCCAGACACCAGGCCAGGCCCACGCTCACCCAGCACCCTGGGAAAGGAAATCAGGTGGTAGGAAAGGTTTCAACCTCAGAGCAGCGAGCTGAGGGACAGGTATGGGTCGTGACACAGCCACCACACCGATGCCAAACCCACCAGAGGTCCAGGGCAGCAAGGAGAAGGGCTCCAGTGTTTGATCGCCACCCCAGCAGGGTCCTGCCGAGCCCTTCCCTTGTCTGAGGCTGGCACCGCCTCCTGCCATGATGTTCTGGGGTATTTTCGCTCCAGAAGCACAGTCTGAAAAGGCTGACTCCTTCTGCCGTGTGCAGCAAACGATCCGTCTGCCGAGCCACCTGGAAGGTCGCTATTTTTAGGCTCTTTCCCGGGAGCAGTTGTAACGTGAATTGACATATTGTTAGCCCAAAGCGTGGCACACGAGGCTGGAGTCTGTCTGGATTGTTAGCAGCGCTGGGAACTGGGGCTCTGGCCAGAGCCAGTTTGGTTTTTCCAAGCAGGAAAACAAGCACAAAGGTTTAACCAGCACAGGGCTGGCTCCCAACAGGTCCTTCTGCTCAAAGAGGGGGAAGGACGAAGGATTAGAGGATGAATTTACTCTGAGGGGCAGAGTTCAGCCTGTGTGAGCACACCCAGGTTCCTGTGCCTGGCTGCTGAAGCCTCATCTCTACATGGAAGGGATGAGGTTTGGGCTGGCATTTTACATTTAATATTTTTTCCATAATCAGGACATCTTTATCCCAGATCTTCACAGTTCTTCCTCACTTCCCAGCTACTCACAGTCCGTGGTTGCAGAAGCCCCAAGAGCTCACACAGGCGGTTCTCTGTCAGGGCACAATCCCCTGATCTTCAGATATTTCCATATTTTCTGTCTGTATGTTTGGCTTTGAATATTGCTGTGTTAAATCACGCAGACAAATCCTTATTTATCACTTTGCCGATCTTTGTTTCGTTCCCACAAGGAATCGGCAAAGCTTTCCTGTCTGTGTATCCTCAGGAAGTTAATTTGAATTGTTTTCTGTGTGTGTTTCTCTGTGGGTGCAGGTAGACATTTCTGTTTGCTTTCCTACCAGTGTTAAATGCTGGATCCAGGGAATTTTGGTTCCTTTTTCCCAGACCAACTTTGACAAGAGCTCTACCATGACAGATTGGCTTGGAAATCTGATTTCCTGTTTGTTCGTGTTGTGCTTGGAGAGCAGGGAGGTGTAATTCCTGCCGCAAATTCTAGTTCTGCTGGTGAAACTTTGCCAAAAGGAATCGCTGTGAGTTCCCAGGAAAGCAAAAGCACCTGCAGGCATTGGGCTCGTGTGTCACTTGCACAAATTCGTAGTTTATATAAAAATACATTTACACACCTCTGCTCACAACCCGGGGTGAGCATGAGACACACTTTGACCCCGCCTGTCAAAACAATCAGCAGCTCAGGGAGAGCGTTTCTGCCCAGGCTGCCCCAAATTCCTGTGGGATGTGGAAACTTCTCCCCTGTGTAATGCAGGACGTGATTAATCCTGACCGTGCTGACACGAGAAGGTGATTGAATAGGATTTCCTGATGAATGGGCACATCCATTCCTGGAAAAAAAACATTACGGGGATGTCAAACATATTCTGAACACCCACCCTGAGGTCGCATGAAGCCAGCTGAGGGTGTTTGTAATTAAAAGTTGCAGAGAAGCATCGCAAAGTTGAGCATTTCAGGGTAAAAGCAATCTGAGGACTCATTTATTGAAGGAACACTCTGCAGCCTCCCTGAGTCTCTGTGCTCTCAGCAGCAGCGGAGCTGTGCCTGCACTGACTGCAAAGAGGGGAGAGTCAATGACTGAGATCTGACTGCAGACACTGGCCAGAGAAAGCACTCAGAGCAGCGCAGTCATACCTGTGACCCTCTGGAAAGGAGCCGAGGGCCTTGGCAGGTCCAGGGCATGATAATCCTGATATCTGACACCAAACCGGTGAGCTGGAGCTGCCTCCAGCTGAACCAGTGGCAGATATGACTCGTGGTGCACTCCAAAAAGTGTTCTGGTGTGAGGTAATGGATGCAGCATTCCCACCTGATGCCTTAAGATTTAGATTTTATATTTCCCAGCCCCTGCCCTGCTTTAGTGTGTAACTCTCAAATTCCACACGGGCTGGGAGCTCCTGTTCTCCCATCCTGCTCAGACACAACAAATCCTCTCCAGGCTGCACTCAGGGACACCTCGTTGGCCCAGGCCCCCAAAGATGGAAACGGAGCCTCTAAAAGGGGGGACAGACTTGGGGTAATTCCATCATCCCCTGGAATTGTCACTGGAGAATGAACCCTGATCTGGGAATGGATCCAAACTGATCCAAGTGGAGCAAACTCGTGCCCCGGGCTCCAGCTTGGGTGTGGCCNAGCCTCTGCTCAGGCATCACCCCGAATTCCCTGAGATTTACGTGTGCACCAATGCATCCGTCCCTCGGAGCGGCTCATTGTGGTGGTGATACCAAAGGGAGCTTGACAGGGCACAGGTGAGAAGAACAAATGGGTTATTTCTGCCACCTCGTGCTTAAATTGGCTACCTTCTTACTGGAACATAAAGATGATTCTGTGAAGGATCCAGAGATCCTCCTGTACATTTTCCTTCCACGAGATGTTTCAGGCATGTGGGAGGTTTGGAAATTTATGGATCAGCACCCTGCTGCAGCTTTCTGGGGAGCGTCAGGGACCCGAGGAGAATATCCATTAAGATGCTGGATGCTCATGGTTAGAATTAGAAGAATGATACTAAGATTAATAATTAATAATTATTAACAGTTAATACACATAAAAAACCTCAGCACATGGAGCCATTGGAGAGGAACTAATTCAGAAAGTTCTCTGTCCCCCAGTAGTCAAGAATTAGGCTGGGGAGGGGTTAAATTTCAAGTACTTCTGAATATTTTGTATACATAACTGCTGGATATAACCTACAGGCCATTAATTATTCAGTGTCCACTAATTAAACCCCGTAAATGCATAAATCAGCTAAATGATGTTATTATTGTTATTAGGGTGCAATCCTAGAATCATCCTTTTACATGGAGAGATCTTACTGATCGAGTAAGATTTTTTTTCCCAAGTAAAAAATTCATAAAATTCAATGTTCTTTCCAGCGTCGTGCTTATTTTAGAATTTAATGGGATTCCGGGCAGCTGCCTGCTCCATTTATTTCTGCTTTTGTATATTAATTGGTTATATCATCCCTTCTGCCTCTGAGGTCTGGAGGTGGAAGCTTTACAGCTTAATTAATCAGTGCTTTTGCTGTGTGAGTGCCGTTGTGGAATTTGGGATTGGATGGGGCTCTTCTGCTCCCAGCAACGTTTGAGAGCCGTTTGCGTAAAATTTTGCTTCTTTTCCGAGGCGTCACAAAGCGTTGGGTCCTTCTTGAATGCAGCGCCTTCCAAATCAGGAGCACAAGGCAAACATCACAAATTGAAATTATTCATTATGGGGGGTGGTGGTGAAAGCATTTGTAGATGTGGAGAAACATTGAGTGAATTGTTAGGCAGATGTTGTTTAAAACAAAAAAATCCACTTTTTTTGTCTTTCATGTGTTTACTCTTTAATGAACATCGCGCTTTAGGCTCTTGAAGGGAGAGTGCTGCTTCCACATCCCCATCTTGGTTTTGACACTGTTAAAAACTGAACACTGATAAAACCAATAATAAGTCCAGCTTGAGCTAAAAGAGGAAAAAATATTTGGTGGTAAAGGAGCACAGAAGGAAATGTGTATCAGGCTCAGGCCAGTGGGGTGTACAAAACACTGTCCCGGCTGGGTGGTGCTATCTCACACCGTTCATGGCTAATACGTACCTCAAACACAGTCCAAAAAACCCCAAAAGCGCCGCTTCAGTGGGGGGAAAGAAGCGAAAACACACGGTGTAGAAAATGCCTTTTTACCCCTGTCTGATTATCAACGTGGTGCCTCTGTCCAAGGCACCATCAGTTATACCTTTTCCCCCAGAGCTGTTTGCTGTACGGAGCTATTTTCAGAGCTCTGTGCAGCAGCAACAACAACAAAAACAACAAGAAGAAGAAAGGGAAGAAGAAGAAGAAGAAAAAAGCAAGCGGGCCTTTTCCACTTCAGGTGCAGAGCAGGGGTCTGTCGGAGGGAGGGGAGGCTGTTCCACATGCATTCCCACCGTCCCACTAATTCACCGATCCCATCCATCCGTCCACCCTTCAGGAACCTGTAACAAAGCAGGCAGAGAGCCTTGGGACAGATGTGCGTGTCTGGCTGCCGTTTAATGGGCGTTGGGTGAGTGAGCTTGAAAGGCTCTTTGTGCGTCAGTCGCTGCCCCAGTTCCGACGCCGTCGCGTTCCCGCGGGATGTGGCACGACGATCTGCCACCGGCAGCGAGCAGGGTGGCACAGCAGCTCCGAGGTGATGACGCCTTTCTGAACCGCGGGGAAAAGTCGTGTGTTTCTCTGGGCAGCTCCAAGGTAATGACGCCTTTCTGAACCACGGGCAGGATTCGCGTGTTTCTCTGGGCAGCTCCAAGGTAATGGCGCCTTTCCAAACCATGGGAAAGACTCGCGTGTTTCTCTGAGCAGCTCCAAGGTAATGGCGCCTTTCCAAACCATGGGAAAGACTCGCGTGTTTCTCTGAGCAGCTCCAAGGTAATGGCGCCTTTCCAAACCATGGGAAAGACTCGCGTGTTTCTCTGAGCAGCTCCAAGGTAATGGCGCCTTTCCAAACCATGGGAAAGACTCGCGTGTTTCTCTGAGCAGCTCCAAGGTAATGGCGCCTTTCCAAACCATGGGAAAGACTCGCGTGTTTCTCTGAGCAGCTCTGGGGCAATGACGCCTTTCCGAACCGCGGGCAGGACTCGTGTGTTTCTCTGAGCAGCTCCAAGGTAATGGCGCCTTTCCAAACCATGGGAAAGACTTGCGTGTTTCTCTGAGCAGCTCCGAGGTAACGATGCCTTTCCAAACTGCGGGCAGGACTCGCGTGTTTCTCTGAGCAGCTCTGAGGTAGTGATGCCTTTCCAAACTGCGGGCAGGACTCACGTGTTTCTCTGAGCAGTTCTGAGGTAGTGACNAGCTCTGAGGTAGTGACAACTTTCCGAACCGCGGGCAGGACTCGCGTGTTTCTAACCACGCTGAAGTAACGCCGTGTGGCGTGTGGGGTGAACAGCAGCCACTGCATTATCCAGCGGTGTCTCTGGCCAGACACAGCTCTGGCCGTGCTTCTCACACCCAGCGCCGGTGGAAGACACAAATCACACACTCACACCCCGGCTAGGGTAGCTCATGCGTTACCAGAGGCGCAGAATTAGGAGGGCTCTTCCTATGGCGTTCCGGGGAAGTTTGTTCCATCACCGAAGGGATCCCAGGGATCAAAGGGAGTGACTCCAGCCCTGGCCCAGGCTTATAAAGGTTACAGAGCCAAGAGCTCTTCCTATGGCGTTCCGGGGAAGTTTGTTCCATCACCGAAGGGATCCCAGGGATCAAAGAGAGTGACTCCAGCCCTGGCCTGGGCTTAGAAAGGTTACAGAGCCAATAGACAAAGGGCAGAGGGGCGGACTGGGGCACCAGGGATCAGTAGGAAGGAAGGAGGGGGCAGAGTGGGTGGCTGGTCAGACTGGACAGACTCAGTCCACCCATGGTCCGAACTAAGCTGATGGGAGGAAGGGAGTTTTCCTCCTGATGTGATTTTGGGAAGTCTTTTCAAACCTCAGAGTCCGCCCACCACCGGCCTCCTCGCTCTTGGGGGCCCACCACAACACTGAAGAGCTGAGTCCCCGAGTGCCACCATCCCATCGGTGCAACCCCTGCTCCAGGCAGCCCTGGGGGCTCCGTGTTGTCGGGAAGGTGTTTGAACAGCTGAGGTTTGATCCAGCCCCTGCTGTCCTCTGGAAGCTGGAGGTGCCCCAAGCTCCGTGCACAAATCCAGACCTTTGTTTTCTCTGGGTAAACATAAAAGCAAGGCCGAGGGCCCCGAGTGTGTGACAAATCACCCTCGCACAGGGATCTGCTCCGGCTCTGAGGCAGGTTTGTTCCTGGACGTCTTCCCTGGTGTGGGAGCTACACTGGGAATTTGCTTTGCTGAGCGACTGCGCAGCGCCGGGATTGGAGATGGAGGCGGTGTAACCTTGGGGGAGCCGTGGAATTGCACATAACCCCATTTGCAAGTTTGGGATATTAAAATCCTCCTCCTGAAGAAGGGCAAGAAGAAGTCTATTATGAAGTTCCCCGGGAGGCAGACTGCTGGGAAATGAGCATCATTGCAATTCACATGCTCGAGTGAGGCATGAGTACAATTCGCTGTGAGCTCTGCAGCGTGAGCGGCGTTTCCATCGTCCTGTTGTGCTGAGATTTTATAATTTCATTACTTTAAATTGAATAGGACATGAAGGCGAATCTGTCTATGGAACAGAAGCCTATTTCAGTGCACCCACTCATCTTTTAATTTCTTTAGATAGGGGCACATCCCATTGGAAGAAGTTCATGCTCATGTCGTGAAAAGCTCAGGGAAACTGAGGCAGGCACCCTTCAGATTACTCACCTGCCCAAAAGCTTGTGCCTTCTTTTCCAATTACCCTCCCACTGAAAATGGATGGTTCCCGTAATGATAAATATTCAACAGCCCTGAAGAATTCCAGACTTCTGCATATTTATCAAACGATTCGAGCAGAAAACCTCGTCCTACCCTTGCGTGTGCCACTCTAAAAAGGGAGAAAGTTTGCTTTCCATGGCTTGCTCCGTTCTTGACAGGCAAGTTTTGATTCGGGAGCAGAGCTGAGATCGTTTCGTGCTCTCAGGGCAGTCATCAGGTGCAGAGAGCTCTCTGCAGGTGGAGCAGTGTGAGCTGGTGTCCTGGGGTGATTTTATTCTCTGTATTTCCCTCTCGCCTGCTGATGCCCAGGAATGGCTCCTGTAACCTTGAGCTGGCACGGAGAAGTAGCCAGAGAAAGCACTGGCATGGTTTGGTTTGATCTCTTTGAGATACAGCACAAGTTTTTTTGTTTTTCTTGCTATTTCTTTCTTTCCCCAGTAGTCTGTGAAGTTAAGACAGAGGTTTTTTTTTCTTCTTGCTGGGATTGCAGTTTCTTTGGGGTTTTTTCCCCTTTTTTTGGACTGTTTGGCTTGGTTTTTTTCCCAACTGGAAAATCAGACCATCTCCGGGGGAGACAGTCAGCGTGACCCTCTCCAGGAGCTGTGGGACCCCCCGGCCCAGCATTACCTGAAGCTCNTTCCCAACTGGAAAATCAGACCATCTCCGGGGGAGACAGTCAGCGTGACCCTCTCCAGGAGCTGCGGGACCCCTCGGCCCAGCATTACCTGAAGCTGTAATTAGAGGATTAACCCCCGATATGCAAGTAGACCAAACTTATAAGAGTTTGAAAAACCCATCGTCCATTTTAGGGTGTAGCTCCTGGGTGGGCTCTGACCACCCTAAATGTCCCTGAAGGCCCTTCCGTAAACAAAACTGCTTTTTATTCTCTTAATTCCTCCATTTCAGGGTGTAGCCCCTGGGTGGGCTCTGACCGCCCTAAATGTCCCTGAAGGCCCTTCAGAAAATAAATCTGCTTTTTATTCTCTGAATTTTGCCCGTCCTCTGTTTCTAGGTAGTCCCAACATCACTAAGTTTTTATTTTCAAGGCAGCCAAAGAGCTGCCTTATTTCCAAACCACTTTTAACATCTTTGTATTTTACAATCCTGAGCTGTCCTTTCAGGCGTGGCAGCTTGGGTCCTGCTCCCCGGGCTGCTCTGCTCCAGTTCAAGGCCAAACATCCCCAAAAATCCATTTTTCAATCAGATCCTCCACCTGAGAGCCAAACCCTTTCAAACCCCACGCAGAGAAGCACCGCAGAGGTTGCTGGTTGAGGGAGAAGCCACATTTTCTCCTGTTTAATCCTGCGCCTTGGGGCTGCCCGAGGCAGAAAAACAGAAAAAACCCAAAAAACTCTCAGATTCCTGGGAGTTAGAGATGACCTGGCAATGTTTTAGCACTGTATCTGTTCCTCTTTGTGCTCCTCATTTCAGCACGTTCAGGAAGGAGAGCTTTGTGATAATCTCTCGACAATCCTGCAGAAACCTGGTTTTTCCTGCGCTGCTGAGGGCTCTGGCGTGGAGAGGCTGGATTTGGGCTGCACTTGGCACCCCGGATCAGAGGGGCGATCACTGATTCTCTCATTGTGACTCGTTTTTGGTCACTGAGATGTGTCTTTGAAAGCGAGGGGCTCTCCCCCAGCTCACCAGGATGGGTTCACAGACCTGTTGGGCTTCCTTTTTGGTTTGGATGGGAAATGAGGGCCACTCCTGCCTCCAGTTCACTGATCAGAGGGCAGCAGCTGCCCGAATTGCAGCCCATGCCCTCCAAAAAGCACCAAACGCCCCTGTGGAGGTCAAAACACTGAGTTTTGTACCAGTCTGAACCGAACTGCAGCTGGCAGAGAGGTGCTGCAGCTCTTTGTTCTCCCAGGACATCTAATTCTCGAGAAGGGGATATAAATATTAACAAATAATTGCTGTTCTGCTTAATAAAAGAACCCATTTTCCATCATCCCGGGAGCAGGCATTGATTTCTGTGGAAATTCAGCAATCTCTGATCCGGAGAGCGGGCCTGTTCACTATTTATGACTTGCGCTGAATGGTTTTCTGAAAAGTAAAGAGTCGGGGATTCGATCTTGAATGATTCATGGAAATCAGGAAAAAAGGTCAGGAAAGTCTGATAAGTCTTTCAGAACTGCAGCAGCACCCTCCCAGACTGCATTCCTGGCTCGGTTATCATCTCTGAACTCCCCGTTAGCCCCTGATTTCTTTCTTACCCCTCCCAACTAAACCCAGGGCCAGGCAATTCCATCGCTGTCCCCATTAAGCTCCTCGTTCCCGAGTTACCACAACAACAAGGAGGATTACGTGACAAGCGAACCGAGACCCCGGTGAGATAATGGAGTTTGGAAAATGGGGATTAGCGGTGCCGAAGATGGAATGGGCTCTTTGATGCCGTTGCTATCTTTAGCACAAATCCTTCCCCAGTCCCGGGGCTATCGACCCGATGCGCTGAAAAGGCTCCTCGCAGCCCCCATTGTCCCGAGGAAGGGAGAGCTTTGAGCGCAGACAAACACAAAAACACCAGGCCAAGAGATAAGCCGGGCAATCGGAAAGAATTTGATTTCTTTCCAGCACAGTCCCAACAGTTTTAGCCGAAACTGATACCCCCCGATCTTATCTGTGCCGCTTTTCCTCCCAGGGGTGCACTCAAAGCTCCCTGACTTCCAGAGATGCTCCGAGCTGATCTTCCAGCAGCTCACAAACCAGATCTGCTGGAAAGGACTCTCTGAGAAGATCTGGGGGGAAAATTTGTCCCTGACCCGTGGGCCATTGTCCCTCTTGGAGCGTCTGCAGGACTCTGGTACAGACCTAGGAATAAAGAGCTGCATTTGGGAAAAACTGGGATGATCTTGGTTTGGAAGGTTAATGGCAGCGGGGTAATTTGTAGAAAGGTGAGATATTTACCCGTTGGCCATAACATAATTAAATATTTATATATGTTATAATA
>VYZT01044170.1:0-47280 GCA_013400735.1 Pomatostomus ruficeps | reverse complement strand
AAACTGCCTTGGGATACCAAACCAAAGACCCTCCTTGCTTTTACTTGTCGGTCTCTTTTACTGTTCGCTTAGCTATCTGGCTTAGCAGCAGCCTGCGCGCAGGGGAAAGCTGCACCAACCCAGGCAGCTCTCTGTACCAGAGATGCTCTTGGGAAGGTCGTGGCAAATACCATCAGACCCTGCCGTGACATATCAGAAAGCATTGAAAGCCTTGAAAGAAAGCATTTCTGCAGCTTTTCTATGTGGCGTTTCATTCTCTGTGTCCATTAAAGAGTTTATAATAACAGGATATTTTTTTTGCCTTTGAAATTTTTTTTTTTATACATTTGTCAAGATTTTCTGGGCTGTGGGCAGCTCTGACAGAGCAATCGTGCACTAGCTCCAGTACAGATCAGTTGCCAATTTCCAAACATCTTGAAAATGTAAACATGGGACAATGTTACAATGGATTCACAGTTCACTACGGTGTGTCTGCTGCCCAAACAAAAATGCGTTTATGTACACTCTAGTTTACCAGTGTAGATTCCTAATTTACCTGTGCAAATTTCTAATCTGCTGACCATCTCTGCCTCTCCAGCTTGGTGTTCCCTACCTGGCCTGCTGCTCTAGGTGAGTATTTAAACCGAGATCTTACCAACATTCTTCACTACCCCTGTTTCCTTTTATCACACTCCCCATTTCCCTTTCTTTCACTCCCTTAAACACCCTGACCTCTGTAGCCACATCTTTCTCACCCTGCTCTTGCAGCTGAGCCTGAAGTGCCACATCTCACACCTACTGCCTTGGCTGCTGCTGAGCATCGCTCTGAAGTGGCTCACATAGCACTGCTGTTTGTATTTACGATGTAAGAACAATTGATCTAGGCAATATTTCTTCAGCCTTTTTAGGAGAATGTGTCTCAAGACAGTTTCTAAGTCCTTACTAAAGCAAGATACATTATATCTACGGCTTCCCTCTAATCCATTATGCCAATTATATTAGCAGACAAGGACATTAGATTGGTTTGACATCATCAGTTCTTAACACACTCAAGCAAGCTGTCCTTTATCATCTTACTGTCTTCTGCTGCTTTTGAATTGATTGTTTAAGAGTTTGTTCCAGAATCTTTCTGGGAATTGAAGTCAAGTGCTCAGTAAATCTCTGGATCCTTCCCTCACCCCCTCTACCCACACCCCCCACATCCTCCCATTTTCAAAGATTTCCCTTTCTAGTGCTTTGGGACTTCTGTGGTTGAAACTATGAACACTTCTGACAGTGTTCTTAAATGCGAAGGAATGAAAATCATTTGTTCTAATTCCTTTTCCCTAGTGCTTGTGGTGAATATTGTAAGACCCTGCTGAATTGAATACATTTATTTACTAAATATTGAACCTCTTTTTTTGACTTACTCTCCTGCTGATTGTTAACTTTAATTTTGTTAAGCCTCAACAAAGTAATTTTGGGAGGACTGAAGCCCAGAATAGAAACATTTTCTGCATCACTTGTTATTGTTCTTTTTTCCTGGTCCTTTAACTTTTTTAGAGCAAGGGAATTCCTTTAGTATTTGTTGAAATGTATTTTACTCATAGAAGAAATAAATCCTGTTTGACAGACTGTAATCTTCTTCATCCTTCCTCCTTCTTGCATGCCTAAATCTAAGAAGAGAAACAGTCCCTTAGAGATGCATAAGACCTTACCTTTGAATGAGGCAAGCGTCTAAATGTCTGGATTAAGAGAGATAATCGTACAAACATGGGGGGAAACTACTGTGTTGAGATTAGGAGTGGCATTTTCTGTTAGGCATAATCACTGGCTTCATGCCTTTTTAACACTAACTTTGGATCTCCTCTGTGATTAGACTGCTTCCATTTTTATACCTTTTAAATTAGCATCTCTCATAAACATAAAATCCATGTACATACTTTGAATATTTCAGTCATGCACCTGGGAGAGGGCTGAAATAGTACCAAAAATAATCTTTCAAGTGGAGAGCAAAAACACCCTGTATGAGTCAGAAAATATTTCTGTAGAAACTACTATTCATTTAAGATACCAATTTATATTTATGTAGCCCTTTCCACTGAAAGATCTCCATATTTTTGGAAATGCTAGTTGACTCTGTTGTGGTGAATCCTAAGAACTAGGAAGGAAACACCTAAAGTTTAGATCAGGAGAATCAAGAAAAGAGCATAAATCACTTACCTAATGTTACACAGAAAACCTCTGATGGACCAAGATGAAAAACCAGGTTCCCAGCGCACAAGTTTTTGTGTCGTTGACCTTTCCCTATATAAATAACGGCTTATAGTAAAATTACCTTTTTGAAATGTAGTTAGATGCTTTGATCTAATAATATTAAGAAAATAAATAATAATAATAAAAAGAAATCTCTTTACTACCCATCTGTTACAACTTCCTTTCAAGGACCTGGTCTACAGAGAGGCTTCACTGGGCATGCAAGATTCCTTTCCTTTAATTAGAACATTAATATTCCCACTGTTTCCTTAGCTTCTAAGGCTAATGTTAATTCTTCCCCCTCCAGTCACTTGGCAAAGAATGTGAAGATGTTGCATCAGGATGAGGTTCTGTATGCAGGGCTTTCCAAATGACAAAACATAAGACTGTGTTGTTATACCTGTCAATTTTTTTTTTGTATAGCAGTACCCATGCAGAAAAACTTCACATTATCTCTGTACCACAGCAGGATTCATTTGCTTTGCTCCTTCACTCCCTTGAGCAATATTTTCCTGTATTTCGAACTTTAAAGTGAATTATGTAATGAAAGTATGTTCAAAATGGTTGCTGTATAACAAAAAGTTTACCTTTCCTAATAGTAATAACAATAACAATAATAAAAAGCCCTACCAATAGGCATGCTGCTTGGCAACATGACACATGGAGCTGAAGGGACGGCTGGAGTCCATTGGAATTGACAAGGGATCAGCAGATGAGTGACGGAGCCACCCTAGCCAGCAGCTGTGACAAGCAGCTGGAAAAAAAGGATGACAAAACCCCAAAATTACTGATAGGAGAAGGTGGAATGAAATTCATGATGAGAGGGATGGTGTAATACCACGAAAAAAAAGAAATAGCAGAATGTAAGAAAAAAAAGTGAAGGGAAAAAGCAAGATAGAATTAAAAAAATATTATTAAGACTCCATTCAAACAGTCGCTTTGGCCAGATGAACATTTGATTAATGTTCATCTCTAAACAATTACAAGCAATAATTCCATGTGGTAAATGTGAAGTGATGTGAATAGGAAGATTTGGGTATTTGCATTTGCACAAGCTGCAGTGCAGTGATCCCTGCACTTGTTCACTCACACACTCATATGGACTCGAGAAGGAGCTGGGAGCCATGAGCTGGACATGCTTGAGTGACCTCTGTCCCAGCTCCACCGCTTAGGATGGGAAGAGCATAGCAGGAGCAAGACCGTGCAGGGACTGTTCCTCTGCGCTCTGTAAATCTGATATGCTTGAATATTCATACCATTTGAATAAACATGAAAACAGAGGCCATATCAGTTGTCAGTGTGTGCACCTTTGAGATCAAAAGCCACTCATCACATGCTTTAAATTGGTACATGACTACCAGATTTTCAGCTCCAGTTTGGATGCACACAGCCACTGAGGGTGTCTGAGCTGGACCAGGTGTATGTTAGAGCAGGTGTGGGAGTATAAAGCATGTTTTCATTCTCCAGCATTTGAACTGGCTTGTGCTATGTCTCTCACAGGATCCAGTATTCCCTTTCCATAGTCCTTTGCAGTTTATACTAAACTTTCAACATATGAAAGTGTGCACATCGATAACTGTTACTATACCTTACATTTCTCTTAGTACTTTTTACCTGAGCGCTTTCAAAATGTTTTAGAGTTTTAATGAAAAGGAATATAGATTGTGCCCAAACTCTGCTTACTCTAATGTCAGTTCATAACTGTGTGTACTTTAATGGTGGTGTCAGATTTACAGCACTGCATCTGGATACAGAATGTAGGCTGCTGTGCCTGCACTGATAGCTTTGGATATGCAAGTGCACAACACATACCAATGGCTTCACTCTTTTCCCCTGAAAGATTATCACCTCAGGAGTACAATGTGGCAACTCTAACAAAAACAGTATAGCTATTCAAAACGTGCTAATACTCCTCTGGGAAACAATGAGAAAAACTGTATGTTGGGTAGTGTGACTTCAAGAAGTGTACAAATTATGTATTTGATTTCAGAGGGTTAATTATAGTAATCCATTTAGTCCTACATGAGAGTGACATTTTAAATAATTTCTAAAACTGAAATTGATTTAGTCTTTTGACATGATTCATTATTTAGGTACTGATATAAATGTACATGTTTTTTTTCTATTTGAGAGAGATTACCAAGTGTCTTTACAGTCATGTGTTGTTAGCTACTGCATAAATATGTGAAAGTGAAGAAAAAGGTGTTTTCCATTCTAAGCCACTAAATGCCTCTAGGTCAATGCCATGTTCCATTAGTTATCTCAGTATACGTGGGGTTTAGCGATGCTTTCTAAAGAATTTTTTGAAATATGAACAGATATTATTGAATACTCTCCACACTGAATGTAGTGAAAATGCATGTAGTACCAGTCTTGAGAAACAGGAAGAGAAGATAGTCTTATCAATTGCTATGCTGGTTAACTTAGGCCTGTTAAACAGTGGATCGCTAACTGAGTTTCCTTTCTCTTCTGTGGCATGCTGGGTATAATATTTGAATGCCATAGCCCATTTGTTTCCTCCTCTGAGTATTCTCTCTTGGTAGACTTTGGTCCTGATGTTTGTGTTTGTGATTAAAGCTTTCAGCTGTGCCTGGGTGGCTGGAACTGTCTGGGTTGAGGTCAGCAGGCCTTCTAAAACCATCCTGTGTTATTTAGTGAAAGTCATCTGTGGTAATACAACCTTTGAAATCAGTATGCAGGAACTTCTCATTGATACAGAGCATTGTGGTGTGTATTCTGTAACATGTTATCAGAGTTGGGCCTAGAGACCTCTCCTAGTGCTAAGTCAAGTTCAGGATCCTGATCCCGATCCCTGCCTACCTTTCTTGTTCCGAGCTCGGAGGTTCTAAGGTTATGTTAGCATTGCATAGCAGAACTCTGTGGTTCCACAGCTTGCACCAAAGCAGCTAGCAGAGAGGTGGAAAATAGATGTGGTAATAGGGCAGTATGTTCAGGACGACAGATTTCAGGACACCAGCAGAGGTGTGTATACTGGCATGGATGCATAAGAGCTCTTGCAAAAAGACACTTCACTACTTTGCTCAAGTGGGCATATTCTAAAAGGTCTCCTGCCAGCCTGTGAAGACCAACTTATTAGTACCCTTCCTCAGGTACAAGTGAACTCAGTAACCCATCTGTTCAGTGGATGAAGGCTTCTTAGAGGTTGCTTTGAACAAAATCGGTTAGAAACATTGTACATGAACCGCTTTAATGCCATCAGTTTTCCAGAGAAAGTACATGGCATGTATATTTTTCTCAACAAAACAACTTCCAAAATCTGGCAATCTGTAAGTCTATGTTTCTGTCTCCCTCTTCAGAGAAATTAAGTGAGAAAAGCTTCAAACCTGACCAACATTGCTTTTGTCACCATGTGCACTGGTGGCTGATACTAAATTCTGGGATAGCAGGAATGGGATAGGCACTTCTGTGGAACAAATGACTGCTGCTTGCACGCAGCTCAGTTGTGTCAAGCCTGGCTGGTTCCTGCTAGTGTATGCTGCTTCTGGGGTTGGTTTCACTGCTTGTATCATTGAGATTGATGATGTGCTGTGGGATAACTTCTGTTCTCTTACTTAAAAACAGCTTGTGTGACATAACGTCTATGGTCATTTTACCTAGCAGTTACCAGCTTTTAAAGGGTGGCAGCTGTCATCTCATGCTAGCTAAAATGGTTTATTTCAGAGTTTACTGCATTTCTGGTCAGATTTGAAGAGATCAGGGAATAGAATGTCCTTCCATTTTCTGGTCCTCTGTTTTCTTTCCCCCTTGCTATGCTAATTTAAGTGCCAAATACAGTGCCCTTCTCTTCAAATGCCAATCTAAATCTGCTGCAGCCTAGGGTTGCTACATGTGTTGGTCTGACACTCTCTAGCTCTTTGGGCTGTGTCAGTGCCAAGAACTGTAATCTCTGCCAGTTGCATGCACTGTGTTTGTTTCTCACAAGACTTTAAGATAAATAAATGAAAGAATTTGTGTAGGTTTTTTTTGTTTGTTTTTTGGTTTTTTTATTTAGTTGTTGGAGGTTTTTTTAAACCCAGCTGTCACCTCCTTGTTAGAAATGTTCTGTTCTTGGTCTTGAGGGAGCTCTTAAATTCAGATATGGTGGGTGGCCCAGATGGTGCCTCAGCTGAAGAAGGAGGTCTTGAATAGAGTGGAATACACTCAGCAGTGTACAGACCACTGCTGCGTCTCTCGGGTGTTAAGAGTACAATGTATTAACCACCTCAGAACAAATTAATAAGTGAACAGAATTGCTGAGGAGAGGGCAGAGAGTGCATAATTGGCATCATCTGTGTTATCAGGACATGCTTCAGATAACAGTTTTCAAAAGACATATGAGAAAATGACCTACTTAAAAAAGACATGAGAAAAAAGGCAAAACTAGGCTTTTGCCCATTTATGGTGGTTATTCAAGTGGAAATTTAAAGATCCCTCTTTGCTTTCTGAAGAGAAAGAAAATACAGCTTTTCTGGCCTGTACTCCATCTCCAATAAAAGTGACTTTTAAGTTAAAAACTTCATGTGAGTTACTGCCAGAGCTACAGTAGCTATTGCAGTTGCCAAAAGAGGCATTTACAATGCTGGTGTCTTACTTATTCCTATGAATCCCCCTGAGATGAAGACAGTGCTTCACATAACCCTAGTCTTTATTGGAAATTACATTTATAGATACACAGTTTTATGTAGTAATTCCGTTTTGTCCCCACTGTGACAGTCAATGTCTCCTTGTCATATCAGTCTCCTGTAGGAGTAGATAGAGATGTTTCTCTGCTGCCTTCTGTACTCACAGAAATGTTGAATCTATTACCGGAGCCTCTGATAACCCAAAAACAGAACTGAAAGGAATTATTCCATCCAAACAAAGGACAGTGATATCCCAATACCTTAAAATGGTTGAACTGAATTTCTCATTAAATACAACCCTTATTTTACTGTTCATCGATTTTCTAAGTTTTCTATGCTTTCATAAACTAACAAACATTTATCAAAATACCTGACAAGAAATCTTTAATACATTATGAAACAGGTAGATGGGGACACATCTCTTTTCCACTCTGGGTTAAAAACTGAGAGTCACAATTAAATGCTCTTGTATTTTTACATTACTTTCAGATTATAATGGAAAACATTTTCATCAGCCTGTGTACAACTACCATAGGAGTTACACAGGAGCACATGTGAGCTGAACAAGCACAGCTCTGTGCACCTTTCACCTCTCTAACTGTTAAGTTGCTAATGAAAACATCTTCAGTGCAAATGAGGAGGATATTCTCAATATGATAGTGGACCTGAACATAAACTTCTCTATGTAAGCTGGAATTTTCCCCATTTTCATTTGAAAACTAGTGATGTCAAGAACTGAAAACTCTCAGGTTTGTAAATGTTTGTTTATTCTTGGTTTTATGCAGCAGATAACACTTGCTGCCGTTTCCAAAGGAGCTGCCCACAGTGCTGGTATCTGGTATATGAAAATCCTGTGGGTTGGTTTATGATGAAGGCTGCGTTGTCAGCTGTGGGCAGCATTCCTGACTGGGCTCCAAGAGTTTTCACCCTGCACTTGAAGTGCTCAACACATGCAGCCCCTCTAGCCTTGCATGGTGTCAGCTGTCATCAGCTGGGACATTGAAACTAGGGAAAGCTGGGGGGTGAGCTTGGAGGTAACAGGGAAAATTGAGACTGAGCTGGGGGACTGGATTGGGAAACCTAGTGGACCTGGAGTAAAAAGGAGAAATGTGAGGAAAAATGTTGCTTTAGGTGGAACCAGCTTGAGAAGGAAGAGCTAATTGGCTACTCCTATACTGTTGAACAAGCTAGTGGCAAGGCTAGCTGGTCCAAAAGGAAACATGTCAGAGGCAGTTCTAACAATTTCTGGGTATGAAGTATGGATGAAGAACTCCTGGGATCAATGCCTAATCTATTTGCTAGTATGGACAAAATCTGAAATGATGCTAACCAGCTACTATAATCAGTTGTCCACTTCAGGCTGCATGTGTTTTTTTGCACTACATAATAGTTTTCCTCTTGACTCATATGACAGAAAAGGCTTCATAAGGAAAGATAAAAAATATATTAGAAGAGTATTTTCAAGGCTGCAAAATCAATTTTTTAAAAATTTGGAAATACCAAAATACCTCTGATGGATATACATGAAGATAGCCTTCAACCACATAATGGCATTCTGTTTTTCCCAGGACATTTGCCTTGCTCTGTGCATACAGTAGGTAGCCTTGGTTTTTCAATCATGATATATCCTAGTGAAGAGCTTCTATTACAGTTCAAGCACATCAGGTTTTTTGCTGACTGTAGTGAAAATCATCTGAGGATGTTATTTTGTTCGTTTGTGTACGGAAAATTATGAAAACTCAAACAGAAGAAGAGGTTATATATTAAGGGAAGAAAGAGCAAACAGAGTTGCACTGAGTATACTCGTAAGCATGTGGGAGACATTGCTGTAATCAGTGTGCTGTTCAGCTGGGTCAGACATGGGCTGGAAGCTGCAAGCCCACCTGGATGCAGGAGTGTTCACTGGGCAGGAAACCCAAAGTATCTGTGGTTTGGTATTGGCACTGACTTACAAGGACAACGTGAATGTGAGGCTGGGTGTAGCTGCCCCTGTAGAAATATTCACAGTGCCCCAGGGGAAGCTGTCGGTGGGCTTGTCAATTCAGCAGCACAGCCATGCTCTACTTGTGCTCCCCTCGGTTTTCCCTCCTTATTGCTGGGGTGCTAAGAGGACAGAGTTGTGTGGCCCGCAAAGAGTCAGGCTGTCTTGCCTTAGACAGTCTGCTATGAAGAAGAGTTATAGCTAACACAGAAGGTTTTATTTGTTCATTTTTTTTCTTTCTTAATGTTACTATTATTCTGTATTTCTTATGCTATGAATATAATTTATTACTATTCACAGAATCACAGATTCAGTTAGGTTGGAAAAGACCTTTGAGATTATTGAGTCTAACCTATGACTGAACATCACCTTGTCAACTAGACCATGGCNCGTGGCTACAGCCTCCTTTCAGGAAGTTGTAGAGAGTGATGATGTCTCCCCTGAGCCTCCATTTCTCCAGGCTAAACAATGCAGCTCCCTCAGCTGCTCCTCACAGGACTTGTATTCCAGACCCTTCACCAGCCTTGTTGCCCTTCCCAGCATCTTGTGTTCCCATGACTCATTCCAACATCTCAACATCCCTCCTAAATTTTGGGACCCAGAACCGAACACAGCACTTATGGTGCAGCCTGCACAGTGCTGGGAAGAATCCCTGCCCTGGTCCTGCTGGCCACACTGTTGCTGATACAGGCCAGGATGCCATAGGTCTTCTTGACCACCTGGGCACACACTGGCTCATGTTCAGCTGGCTGTCCATCTGTACCCCCAAGTCCCTTTTTCTTGCCGGGCTGCTGTCCAGTCACTCTGTCCCCAACCTGTAGTCCTTCAGGGCATTTGTGTAGCCAAAGTTCAGGACCTGGCACTTGGTCTTGTTATAAACCTCATATCACTGGATTGATGGACCCATGATCAATGGTGGACCCATTGATCCACCCCATCCAGGTCCCTCTGCAGAGCCCTCCTGCCTTCCAGCAGATGAGCACTCTCCCCCAGCTTGGTGTTATCTGAAAAATTGCTAATGGTAGGCTCGATCCCCTCATCCAGATCATCAGTAAAGACATTAAACAGGACTGGGGATGACACTAATCCCTGGGGGACACCACTGGTGACTGGCTGCCGAGTTAAAGAAGAGGCTCTAATTGTAGTATGTTTCCTCAGGGTGTTCCAAATGACATTTACTTATGGATAGAAGTACTGTCACGTCCTGTTTCTTGGGCTGTACCAGCATTCAAAGATCCTCTGGTAAATGGGGTTTATCCGTGACAGTATGGACATTTGCTCAAACTGCCAGTGGCTAATTCACTGGTACATGCTCTTAAGTCTATTGGATTTTGCTCACTCTTTTACCTGAGCACTGGCCTCCAATTTAATTAATTACTGACCAGTCCTAGCAGTATCTTTTACCCTATTAAATTAATCACCTGCTCTTTCTTCAAAGCTCAGCTGGCTTTCTATAGTAATAAATAGTTACTTAATTTAATCTGAGCCCTTTTACAGTGCTTATCACATTCAATCTCTCTACCAGACTATCTGTGAAGTTGACCTGGCTTCTCAAAAAAGATTTCCTCTTTCCTTTTAAGTGATTTCTTGAGTGATGCCCCATTTTCAAGGAGACAGGATAATTCTCTAATGGCTCCTTAAGAAATGAAGGGTTGAAGAAGTCTGGGCAGCAGCTTCTTTATCTAGTATACTTCCATTCCCTGCGACTAGTAGTTCTCTCCTCAAGCACTGATTCCACTACTTTGATGACTGCAGTCTTGACCTTTTTACGAACTTTTCTTCCATCTCCTGGAAAGTGTGCTTGAAAATTGTTTCAATTTATGGTGCTTTGCTTGACTGTGCAAGGTTTTTTCTGACAAACACAGAAGCCAATTAAGTACAGTAAGGGTCCTTTATTTGTCGTTCAGATTTGCATAAGAGATTGCAAGCTTAGAATTTTAAGGTACTAATTTTTACTATATTTCTAACAGAATGTGAGAAATGGTCTCTCTTCCTGAAAAGCGTTTAGTCCTTAGCAGTCTGTTACCATAACTAGCCTTCAGTAAGAACAGTCCTTTAAACAGTTCTTCTGGAGTCCTTCACTACTCTCCAAAGTTTCCCCAACTGTGATACTAAATTGAGGCAAACATCACTTTTCAGACAGCCAATACTTGACTTGCAAAACTTCCTGACTTTACTAATTCATACTGAGCAGCATTCAGCTTAACACTTGCTCCTTTGGTTGAACAAACAACATGGGGTGCTGGCTCAGCTGGAGTAAATTAGTGTAATATTGTTTCACTCACTGGAGTCACAGCAGTTTAGACCAGTAGAGGCTTTTTTCACACATTTTTATTTAAACTTTTTGTTCATTTACTCTGGTATTCTTAACTGTAGTAGATGGCAGCTTCACATACATAATTCATTCATCCAGATAGTTCCCTCAGGAGCTATTCCCTAACTAGTCCGCTTGGAAAGCAGGGAGGTATGGTACTCATTTTACAGATGATCAACTAAGGTACAGAGTGATGCTTTTTAAAGACATTGACATTTCTAAAATGTCCACTGTCTCGATGCTGTAAAAAATTTGCATCACAGTATTGCAGAACCATAGAAATATTGTTTGGAAATGACCTCTGAAAGCCTTGAGTTTATACTCCTATGTGAAACAGGACTCGTACCAGAACAGGTTAGCCATGGCTTTGTCCAATCAAGTCCTGAAAACCTGCAAGCACAGAGAGTCCATAACCTATCCAGACAACAGGAGTCAACACTGAATTGTCCTTCTCATTATTTCCCCCCCCCTCTATTATTTAATTTGAACTTCCTAAACCACAACTTATGATGGTTGCCAAATTTTACATCACTTTAGCTCCACAACTTCTGTAATTGTTTCAAGGAGTCATAGGCAGGTAGTTAAATCCTCTCTTGCCCACTTTTCTGTCAGACTAAATCAGCCCAGCTCCTTCCACTTAGTCATTGTAGGCCATGTGCTCTCAACCTTTGACTAGCTTGGTAGCCCTATACTGGACTCTCTCCAGTTTCTTAATGTTGGATTTATCCATTATATCCTGCCCTTCTGTACCCTAATGTCTTTAAAAATTAATTCCAAATACAAATACTGAGTAATTTTCTCAAAGCAACCCAAGATAATTATTATTAATATTTTCCAAGGAATTTAGGAGACAAAAGAGATAGATAGGATATTAGAGAGATTTTCAAAATTACCCAGACATCCATCAGCTTCTGTAAGTATCTTGGCCTGCTTCCTACTGACTCCCAGGCAGGCTTTCACTTACATCATATAGTGAAGCATATAGCTTTGGCCCCAGTGTAACTGCATGTGAAACAAATAGTGGGTGGATATAGATTCAAATCAAGATCAGGTGTTGTTTGCAGAGCAGTGATACATATAAAGGTTTGTTTGGAATGGCTTACAATGATTGATGACCTGCCAAGTATTGGATTCTTATTGAATCCACCAGAGATTCACTTAACTATGCTTGCAAGTATTGTTTTAGTCTGGATATTTGTTGGTTCGCACACAGGTTATTAACACTCTGCATCTTCATCCCTGTAAATATCCCTGTAAATACAGAAGTAGTGTATGGTCTTTGGATATTGTTCAATCTCTAGAATGAAGTGCCTAAGGTTATTAACATTGTTTAATTTATTTATATTGCCATTTACTCGGGGAGCTGTAATCATTAACCAGAGGATCTACTTCAACTCCATGCACTGTTTAAATGCAGAACAAAGAAATAATCCCTGGTCCAGCCCATGTTCAGGGTAAGCATGAGGAAATAGGAAGCAGATGGGTACAAATACATAAGCAGTAAAATTAAATTAGTCAGAAGGATAAGCAGGACTGTCCTGGTACCAGAGGATATTATGAATTTTTGTAGGCATCACAGTGTTGGAAAAGGAATGGGGTTCTCCTTTGTGGAAGAAAAATGAGATTGAAGTAAGGTCTGAGAAGAAAGAATAACAGCTTTGCATCACATATGTTGAGCATAAACTGTTGACAGAACACCCATCACAGGACTCCTGTGATGACAGTGTAAGGTTTTAGTAATGACAGAATAAAGGAAAGAAAATTATCTCTTAAATTTCCCTGTTGTCTGGTGTAAACAGCTGCTGGAGGTGCCAGTACTTCTGCTTGGAAAGGTGGAAGCTGAGGCTACCTGTGGATAACTGCTCTCTCTGAAAAAGTGAATGTATTAAAACTGTGGTAGATAGCAAAGAGCTAGATGTGTGAACAATTAATCTAGGATAGTTCTTTTTGTACCCTAGGGAAAGGTGGGAAGCAGTGGGGATAGCTACTTTGTTGAATACTGGTTTTGTCCCTCTTCTTTAAGCTGTAGCACTACTATAATTTCTCCCCTTTGGTGTGTTTGGCTATATCAGCCTGACAATATTTCTCCTTCAACATAACAGAACCACAGAATCATGGAAATTGTCAAGATTGAAAGAGACCTTCAATGTCATCCAAGTCAACCTTCAACCCTGCACAAGCATAATCACTCCTAAACCATATCTCCAAGCACCACATCCAGACACCTCTTGAACACTTCTGGAAGCAATGATTCCACCACCTCTCTGAGCAGTGTATTCCAATGCCAAATCACTCTTTCAGTGAAATTTTTTTTTCTAATGTCAAATCTGAACCTCTTCTGGTACAATTTAAGGCCATTTTTTCTCATTGTTTCCCTTGAGACATGGCAGAAGAGACAAATCCCCACCTTGCTACAACCACCGCAGGTAGCTGTAGAAAGGAGTGAGGTTTCCCCTGAGCCTTCTCTTCTCCAGGCTAAACACCCCCAGCTCTCTCAGCTGCTCCTCATGGATTTGTGCTACAGACCCTTCACCAGCTTTGTTGGCTTTCTCTGGATTTGCTCCAGCACCTCAGAGTCATTTTTGAAGTGTGGGGCTCTGTGTGATCCCCTGGTTGTCCTGCACATACTGTGATGGCACTCAGGATGATCTGCTCTATGGCCTTCCATGGTACTGAGGTCAGGCTAAAGCACTCTGGATCATATTTCCAACCCTTCTTGTAGACGGTGTTACATTTAATTTCCGGTAAACTGGAACTTCTCTGGTTAACCAGGCCTGCTTCTAAATGTTTCAAAGTGGCTTGGCTCTTTTGCCAGCTCACTCATTACCTTCAGCTGAATCCTATCTGGACCCATAGACCAGTGGCTGTTCAGTTGGCATACCAGGCTTTTTCTCTGGGATTATGGGGCCTTCGCTCATCTCCCCATCACTAACTTCCCACTCTGGGAGCTGAATATCCTGAGGATAACTGGTTTTGGTATTAAGGACTGAGGCAAAGAAGGCATTAGGTACCTCTACCTTTTCCTCATCTGCTGACACTATGCTACCCTCAGCCTGCCTCTGTTGTATAAATTTTGCACAGACACGTGAGTCCTGCAGCAGGCTGCAGCGCTTTGTAGTGCAGGTGGCATGCAAGGATGGCAGTCACTTTCATCCCTTTTACTGCTGACTGTTGAGATGGCACTTAGTGGTCAGGAGCTGCAGTAAAGTTTTGACCACCTGGATAAGTTTCTGTCTCATTAACCCCTTCCTTTATTTCTCAGCTCTTAACATCAGGAGGTAAGCAATAGGCAAATCACAGGCAAAGCAGCCATTTAATTAACACATTAGTTCACCATCTGCCATACCTTCCTGTCTCAGGAGAGCTCTGCTCTTACTGCTCTCCCTGTCCTTACTAAAAACTGAGTTGAGAGATGGGGCATGTGAGGAATGAAATGTAGAAACAACAGAGAGGGTCTTAATATATAATGAATGGCATGAGCAGCTTTGCTGAAAGTTAGGTCATATTCTCATAAGGAGAAGGAAGTGGACAACCAGAGAACAGGTCTAGTGAAAGAGTGGTGGCTGTATGAGAGGATAAGAGTTATCCATACTGATTAATGTCTCTCTCAGACTTATTAAAATAACATTGTTTCTTTTAATGTCAAATAGCAGGGAGCTGGGTTCCAGTTGGTCCTGGGTTTGCCTGTATGAAGACAATGGAAGCATGTGGATTAATCCAACATGATAAACCTAGAAATGTACAGACAAGGTAAAGAGGGTTTTTTTTCAAACTCTAAACATCCTTCTGAAACACTGTGAGATGTGCCTAGAAAATTAAATATATCATCCTTGTCCAGGTAGCCTATATTTGAAAATTATTCCTGTGGAAATTCAAATATAACTAAAGAATTTAAATCACAACTGTGAGTGTGGACCCTGTGCTAGCTACTGTATTGAGGGAGGTTTCCTCTGGGAACACCAATAACATTTAAATCTCTGAAACTAAGTTTTATCAGAATGTGTACAATAGAGAAAATGTGGTGTGAGAAAGAACAGAAATAAAGGGGCACAGTAAGAAGACCTCTGCCCACAGGAAAACAGGGTCAGATAGTTTGGTGTTCCCCTGAGGACAAGAGTCTTTCAATGACATCCTGAATGATGGTTCCCTTTGAGTTTTGGTTGTATATCTGCTCTTTGCCTTTCTTACCATCCTGCTGGCTTTGACTACTTTTGCAAACCCTTTTTTTCCTAAGATTTCACACTTTTCCTGAGTTATAGAGGTTCTTGAGGTTTTTGCTGAGATGCTCACAAGTAAGACTGAATCTTCGTGTCTTCTCAAAGCATTTTGCCTGACCCACAGTCCAGAAACCACTATTGTTAAGCCCAGGCACACCTAATACTCTTTTCTACGCAAAAGTGTGACATGGAAACACATTACGAAAATGAAGAAAAAGATATTACTTGTCATAATGGTGAAATAAAATTTACCTGTGAAATCCATCTAACATAACAGAATCCTCTTTACATAACCTCTACAATTTTTAAATAAATGTAGATGGCCAAATTAAAGAACAAACTCCTACAGTTAGCTGATATTATTTTAAAATTATTTTCTTTGAAAATGACATGAAATGTTTATGGTGATAAAGTTAAAGCTCTTTGATCTTGAATAAGATGTAAAAGATCTGAGAATAATATAATTCTTAATATGTTATTCTTACAGGTCTTGTTGAACTCATATCAATCCAGAATAAGACAAGCATTAATAGACAGGACAGGTCACCTAGAATGTTTTTCTCGCTGAATAGTTAGTGTTTTGAAAGGTTATAGCAGATGAAGTTTTTCTTATTACAAGCTAAGGTGTGTGACATTTCAAACAAGTTTGTGGAACAAAAAAAAGGACTTATTGGATTTGTCTCAATTGTGTTACTGAGTTTGAGGCAGAACTATGTGACAAAGCTCTGAAACACATTTCTTATTTGTTCTTTAACCTTATCTGTTAAGATCTTAGGATTTTTTCCTGCAGTTTGTCTTTCAGAAATTCCTTTCTAGACAGTCTTTTGTTTTTCCCTTCGATGTAATACCTCTCACCCAGGCATCTAGCTCAAAGCCTTAATATGTGTCAGATTAGCACATGTAACCCCTGCTCCAGCTCACCCTTTTGTTTCTAGCCAGGCTCAGGTTCTCCTACTGCTCGTACATAATTTGATAGGGATAATCTTTGCTTGTCTGACCCTGACTATTTTATTCTCATCCTCCAGGCATTTTGTCTGACTTCTGGTACTGTCAGACATGACATTCTTTCAAGTGCCTAGAACCAATGTGCACTTTAGATACTTTGCTCTGTCATTTCATTTCACCTTACTCTGTCTAATTATGTCTTTCTGTGCCTCAAAGCCTCTAGCACTTGGACTTATCTGCTAGAGGCTTAAATTAGCATACCTTAATTTTCTGTCTTTAAAAAAAAAAAGCACTGTGTACTGAAGCTACATGATGCTTATCTGACATGAGTTTCTTATATCAACAAACAAATTATTTAAGGACTAGTCCAGTATTTAGATTTAGGAGCATATATTTGTTAAGTGGATCATAGTTTCTCCTTAATTTAAAATGTAAAGACACATTGTCATTGACATTCATATTTTAAAGCAGAAAGGCCAAGAAAAAAAGTCTTTATCTTCACACCTTGTCTAAGAATGACAGGTCTGGAGGTCTTCAAGGAGCTGAAGCTGTTCTTTATTAAAGCTGTTGTTTGTTTCTGGACAAAGCATGAAAATGTAGACTGACTATAAGGTGTTGCTTTTTTTGTTTGCATGAAATCAGACAAAAAATATAATTAACGGTCCAGTTAGGCCATTTTCTCTGTGAAGTATTAGATACTATTACTACTGATGCAGAGAGACAATTCCTTTTATGCTTTTTTATCAAATACTGTTCTCCTCTGTGTCTTTTAAAACCTCAGTAGTTTGCTAGGGCTGTACAGCAAGTTACTGCAAACTGTTGTTGTTGAATTACTAAACATTTGAAAGTGCACTAATAAAACACTTAGTTGTATTCCTGTAAAAGCCACCATGGCCATAAAAAAGTCAAACCCTTAAGTCATGTAGCACTTTTTGAAAGTCTACAGTAAATACCTCAGGAAAGCGGCTCACACTGTTACCAACAGGACTGGAGATGTTTATAGTCATTTATAATACAACATGTCAAGAACTGACAGACCTTGCATTGCAATTTTTGCATTAGGCTATGTGCAGAAAGCAGTGCATAAGACTACTATAAAAACATGGATATATTAAAAGAATATTAATTCCTTTATTAATGATCTTTTGAAGAGGTTTTTACATTCTTTCATGTATTTTCTTGCAGAAACTGTCCACTTGATCTATTATATCCAATAAAGAGACCTTGCTTGCATTGACAGCTACAGTCTTGGAAACAGATAAATGGAAACTATCAAAATTAATGTATCAATAATGGTTATCTTCATACTCTTTAGTTCTGGTGTGTCAGAATCCAAAAATACCAAATGGCTTTAACTAATCTGAAGGAAAGCAGACCTTATTTTTGTTTTACATGGTATTACTGCCATGCACTGCCTTGTAAAAAAGAAGTGAGTCGTTGCAAAGGGCTGAGATATCCACCCTCCAGACCCAGCCTGGCAACCCTCTTGTATCCTGGGGACCAGCTTCTCACTAGAGTAGACACTGACTTCAGCCAGTGGTATTAAGCAAATGATTGCTGCCCACAAGTGACTAAGGACATGAGGATTTGAATCAAGGACATGAACTTTCAATTCACCTGAGAAGTAATGCTGTAAACAACTCAAAATACAGTGCAAATCTACTAATAAAGGCCAGTTAGTAATAGTCCTAGCTGTAAAGAAAGTCTCCTGACCATGACTGTGGTGATTCATAAACAAGTTTTGAGTGGTGTTACCCTGCTCTGAGTCCAACAGCAGTGTGAGCTACTAAGTCCCTGGAGGTTACATGGGTTTCAGGTGTCTCTTACCTTAGACCTTGCATTGAGCATACCTCTTTAGATCAAATTTTTAAATGATGACCTTTTTTTTATTGCCATCCTTTGCTTGTATATATATGAGAACTCAAATATTTTCAGAGCAGAGATCTCATAGGAGGTGCAGGTATTTCAGATGCATGATTTGCAGGTTTATTCACAGCTTCTACTGTCACATAAGCAATAGTAATTGAAATTATTCCTGATGTGCTTAATTTCAAGTAAGCACCAAGCCTTTTCACCTTAATGTAGCTCCTGGCAGACCTATATCTGGTTAAAAAGCTGTTTAGGCTGGGAAAGTAGAACAGCTTATGCACACACAGTAATTCTTGAACAGTCTAAGTATGGGAGATCTATAGCTAATAATAAGTGACTATGTGGAAAGGGATGCTTAGGGTCATTACAAAATTACAGGCTGAGTCTGCCAGCTAGTCGGTGGTTCTGATCAGTTCAAACATTTGGTGTTTTATCTTCATTCAAATAAATGTGTTTATACATGCTGTTCTGGCTGCCAGATGTCACCATAGATCTGAAACCTGAGGGAGGTTTTGATGCAGAAATTACTTCAGGGAGATGTGGTAGTGTCGTGGGGACTATTTGTCACTGCAGTAATTAATGTAAGCAGTAATGACCTCCGGGTCAGGTAGATTCTTATTCTTAATGACTGTCTGAGCAGCGAACATTGCCTCAGACCATTAGCTCCTCCAGACAGTCATTTAAGTGAGCCTTAACTGCCAGTCATTCTTGCCCAGTATTAACGATACTCAATGTAGTTTCCCAAACTTCCCCTATAATTCAGTGGTAGGGAGTGCTACACCTTCTTCATCCTGAAACAGTTTAAAAGTGTGTTAGTTTACATAAAATTTCCTGAAAAAGTATCTGACTAATAGTTCACAATTGACTTGTGCCGTAGTAAAGCGAATCAGATATTCACCATTTCCCAATATTTAATTTAATTTTATGAGAAAATGAATGCTGAGACTAAAAAATATTGTGTTTAAATAATCTTCCTGGGACATTATAGTATGGAAAATAGCTGCAAACCAAACTGCATTATGATGATTCACATCTATTCATATTTACCTAAGACCATAGCAACAGATGTTTTTGTCTTACGGTTTGAAAACTTGTACTGTCTGAGCTAACTTAATTGCAGTTCTTAAAATGTGGACTCAGGTACCACTTTCTTCTACTGTATGAGTTTAAAGAACAGTTTATCATAGCATTTTTTCCATTACAATATCTCTGCACATCTTCCTAGAAACCCTGAAAAGTTCTAGGATGCATAAAAGAGGTGCATTCTATTCTGCAGCAAAAAAATTGAACTTATTTCAATAGACTCAAGATAACATTTTTAAAGGTAATTCGTGTTACCTGAAATGGAAGAGTTCTCAACTCATGATGATATTTCTCTCATTACTTTGCCAGTTCAGGTTCTACTAAAGGAGATGGTAGTAGTTCTCTGTGTTGCCAACTAAACTTTCTCTTCTGTGACAGTGTTCTTGTTTTTGAAGAGATCAAGTTAGTCTTCTCATTTTGACAGAATAACTAAATAAGCCTTTGGAAATGTGACTAGCATAAAATTCAGTTAGGTAGTTAGAAGACAAATTTCAATAGCTGTTTCTAAATTTATTTTGGTGAGGTCATTACCTAATGGTGTCACATCTTGATGGGGGAATGGAAATGAGAATCAAAACCAGTCATACTAACGGGATGTTCCAATTCTGTTTCATGTAGGAGAACCAGCCACTATTTTGCTTCAAATTAAAAAAAAATGTAGTAGAATGGCTCATTTGCAATCTTCACATAGGTCAGAATTGATTATAAAGAATAGAAATGGACTGTAGAGGTTTTGAGAGTCTTCTGAGAAGATTCTGGGTGCTGACATGAGAAAAAGGTATCAAGGAAAAACCAGGTACTTTCATTACCAAAAACGTAGATTTCTTTTATGTAGTGAAGACTTTATGATAGATGAAGCTGACAGTGAAACGATATAATTTCTGGCTTGCAAAATAATGTTATTGAAGAGATGTTCTTTGCCCAGAGAAAAATAACTGACTTTTTGTTAACAGATGAATTAGTGTGAAACTTACTTCACATTAATTGAACTTCCTATACTTTGAATAATTTTTCCATCAGTCTTAAATAAATGACTACAGTCCTGTTGAAGATGTGCTACTAAAAATTTTTAATCACAATTCAGTAGAAAATAAAAAATGTAAAATTTTGAAAAAATTGTGTTAGATGAAAATTCTCTGGTTTGGGAGAAACTGAAGTGTTTTCTGAATGTTACTGACTCCAGGTATAAATTGGAAATGTGAATCTATGGATTCTCTTATCTCCTTAACTATTGTAAAATATATACGCTATATATAGCACAATAGTTAAGGTATCAGGTGTTGTCAAAGGTTCATGTGTCTTATAAATGTATTTAGAAGTTTTTTATCATACTTACTGCAGCAAATCATTCTGTAGTATAACCTATCTCCCTTTATGAATTACAATTTTCTTCTATCATTTCTAAAAAGATTTAAAAACTCAAGGGAATGATGTGGAAATCATAGGGTTTTGTTCAGGTGTAGTATCTCATCCCTTGGTCCTTTGTTTAACCCAGAAGTAGATAGGCGCCTAAAAACATAATATAATTGCAACTTTGGCTTTAAAACTAGTCTTCAGAAATATATTGTATAAATGGCCAGAGATACTTCTACTTTCATCCAGAAGAGTTTGATTTAGCATTTTGACTAAAACAGCAGAAGCTTCAAACCTGTGTGAAACAAAGAACATTTTCATTACCTCTTTGAAGTTTGGTCAAAGAGTCCATTACAAAAAAAATACGAAGATGAATATTGTGAAGAAGTCACTCTTTCTACTATGGCTTCCTTCCACTTCCAACTTCAACTCTACATAAACTTCCATATTTACACTACACAGCTCTGTTATTTTTTGTACTTCTTTGTAATTAACTTCTCTCTCTCTTTAACTTAGAGTATGTTTTGATTTTTGCTGAGATTATTTCCAGGTTTTTGCTGACACCTTTGCATTATTCTTACTCATAGAATGTGTTTGACTTTTGACTTTATGGAATTCCTTTTTGCCCTTTTTTAAAAAAAACACCTAGGGGTTAAAGCTTTGAAGCATCTTTTGATTCTTTCCGTCATTTATTACACTCTCATTTTTATAAACCCTTGTTTATCTGTCAAAAAAATGAAACAATCTCCTCTGTCATACATGTCCACAATTTTCTCCAGAATGTCTCACAGTTCAGAAGCATCACGGATTATACTTGCATGAGGTTGATAGGAATCTTAGTATGGTAGGATTTCTGGAGATCATCTTCTTCCAATGAGGTGGATCACATGCCCCAGAACTCTGAAAGTCTTGGAGACCTTCTCCACTTTCTCCTAGACCTCTGAATATCTTAGACACCCTCTTCACTTTCTCCACGTCCTTCTTGAACTGTGGGGGACCAAAACTAGGCACTAGAAACTATTTCAGATGCATTTCACCACTGCTGAGGAGATGGAATGTAGTTTCCCGTATAAGTCATGCTCCTCCAAATGTAACCTGCCATATGAACTGCTCTATCATGGGAGAGCATGCTTTTCACCTTTGTGCCCCCTCTCACCTCACCTTTGCAAAGGTTTTCAAAATACAGTCTTGTTTTTGCACTCAGAACATTAAAAACAAGCATGTGGGAAACAGATTTGAAATATGATTAAATGATGGATCTGTACTCAAGCAGTCAGCCTTTTTTCTATTGTAGGATGTGGAAAATTTGTTGAAAATAAAGTTAATTTGAAAAGATGCCTTTTTCTCTGCTCTGTGTACATAAATAGTGATTACACCAAAGGTTGGGGTTTCTTTTCCTTAATTCATGTAGATTACTTCCTTCATGTGCACAACTCAGCAGCAAGTGCAGTCACATTGTTAAAACACTGTATTCACGAATATCAACCTGTTACCCTGACTTGTGTTCCCAAAGCATTCAAGGACACTAATAGTCATAGCTGTCAGAAACCACGTCACTTGCAAATTGTGTGTAGATTCAGCACATCCATCTAAAATGAGTGCTGTTAAACAAACCAGCCCCAGCAGATTTTTAAAGCAATATTGTCTTACCTAACGCTTACTAAAAGTGCCTTTTTCTGCAGTCCTGGACCTGGAGAAAATGGGATTGAAAAATATCTCTCAGATAGGTGAACATCAGGCTAAGCCTTCTAAATCCCTTGGTATTGGAAGATAGTCGGGGTCATCCAAAATAAGTCAATTCAACAAGAATTCATGTGTCATGAGTATTAGCTCTAAGGGAGCTCATGAAGGTGTTTTACTGAAAGGTACTAATTGTTATATTGTATTGAATTGTGCTGTATTGTGCTAAGTTTCAAGTGCATAGTTTTGGTGCCCTCTGGTTCAAGAGGGATGCTGCATAACAATAATTGTCAGGCAAGTCATTCCTACAATTCCTGCAATTAATATGCACACTCCACAGGGATTATTCACAGCTCTGAGGTCCAGAGGGTGATAGAAATGTTCTTCAAGGTTGTTAATGACTTTTCTTATCTTCATAACCTGTCTTATCATTCATTATCTTCATCTCCATGACTACTACAGACTTCTGAAAAGTTTTAACTAGACCAGTATTTCTGTGGCCTCATGACAATATGTTCTCATTGCTGTGAGTTTGGGAGGTAGGTCAAGAACAGCCCTCAGCAAACAGGACTGATTTTGGTATAAGAGGCTGATGGAAGTGACTTTACATACATTTGCAAAACCTCACTTGGAGCTTTTTTGCTACCTGTTTGGCTTCCAGCTGCCTTATGTGCATGGAAGCAAGTAATTTCTGGATCAAACCAGCAGAATGTAAATTATTGTACTCAGCTGTGGGACATGGGCTGCTGTTATTGCAGGTGACTGCCTGAGCATCACCTGAGACAAAGGCTGGATATTGAAAAGAACATGACTGCTTGTCTCTAAAGAGTGTACTCACAGATACCAGGACCGAGCAGACAAGCCTGCAGTGATTTTAGGAACCAAGGTCTTCTATTGCCCATTTGAATGTTTTTAAGTCTTTATGCAGGGCACTACTCAACATAGTATGAACTTGATGCCTTAGGATTTTAGCTTCTATATTTTTCATGTAACCCGGTAATTCTTTAGTGTATAACTCTAGACTCCATATGCAGTGTTGGCTGCTATTCTCCCATTTTAATCAGACAAAACAATTCTTCTCTTGGCCTGAAACTCAAGGACATCTTACTGTCTTAGGCCCCGAGAGATGTAAACAATAGGGTGAGGGGAGAGCAAACTTAGAGTAAATTACTTCATTACCTGAAGCTGCAATTGGAGGATTAACCCTTGACATGCAAATGGACCAAACTTACAAAAGTATGAAAAACCTGTGACCCGTGGTCCATTTTTAGGGTGTAGCCTCCGGGTGGGCTTTGACTGCCCTAAATGTACCTGGAGGCCCTTCAATAAATATAACTGCTTTTTATTCTCTTAATTTTGTCTAGCCTCTGTTTTCAAGTAGTCCCAAGAAGGCATCAAACTCACAATATAACAGCAGGCCCATAGGATGCAGTAAGCATGGTCAATGTGGGTCCTCTTTTAATATTATCTTAACTGAGGTAAGTGTCAAGTGTAGCATTAGAAGTAGGAAGGCATTCCTGTATGAGCTCAGGCTGCAGGTAGTGCATACATTTATAGTAATTGAATGCTGAATGAACAGAGAGTTCCTCTGTGCCCTGAGATTTTGAGCTGCAGGCTGCGGATCCCTCAGTGCAAACATTAGGTTGTCTCTTTCCCAATTAACAGTAATGTAATTTCATAGCAAGTTTTGTGATTTATGTAATATAGAACATTTTATTTTATCATTTTTTCTTTTACTGAAGTATTTTATAAAAATGCATGGGTTTCTTGGAGTATGTGTTGGTTTTGCACGGCCTGGTTTTTGGTAATGGGGGGGACAGAGGTGGCTTCTGTGAGAAGCTGCTAAAAGCTTCCACCCTGTCTGGCAGAGCCAATCCTTGATGGCTCTGAAGATGGACGTGCTGTTGGCCAAGGCTGGGCCAATGAGAGATGATGGTAATGCCTCTGTAATAACATATATAGCAAGAAAATCAAAACAAAGTAGAGCACAGTTTTAATTCCAGAGAAGAGGGGGTGACAATGTGAGGGAAACAACATGGAGACGCCAAGGTCAACGGAGAAGGAGAGGGAGGAGGTGCTTCAGGTGCTGGAGCCGAGATTCCTCTGCAGGCTGTGGTGAGGACTGAGGTGAGTCAGCTGTGCCCCTGCAACCCAGTGGAGAGAGGGCCCCTGCCTCCAGGCTGGAGCAGCCTGTCCTTGGAGGACTGCACCCCATGGAAGAGTGACCCATGCCACAGCAGTTTTGGGAGGAGTGTATGCCCATGGGAGGGACTCACAGTGCAGCAGTTTTGGGAGGACTGCTGCTTGTGGGATTGGAACTACACTGGAGAGTTTGTGGAGAACTGTCTTGTCTTCCTGAGCCAAGCAGAAGAAAACCTCGGGTGATGAACTGGCCAAAACCCCCATGCCCTGTCCCCTGCACTGTTGGTGGGAAGGAGGGAGGGGTCGGGAGGGAAAAAGGTTTTCTTTAAGGGCTTATTTTTACGTCTCATTGTCCTCCTCTGATTCTGTTAGCAATAAACTCACTTTGTATCTCTAAGATGAGCCTGTTTTACCCTTGGAGTGTTTTCTCCCCATCCTTATCTCAACTCATGAACCCTTTGTTAAATTTTTACTGTCCTCTGCTGAGCTGTGGCAGGGGAGGGTAAGTGAGCAGCTTTTGTGGGTGCCTGGCGTTTGGCCAGCATCAAACCATGACAGAATATCACCTGCTTTTACTAATTTTAAGATGTGGAGAAATATGTGTTGTGGGCATTTTGGGTATGAGTTGCAACAGCAGCCAATGGAACCAAGCAGGCATTGTCAGTTATGCTGTATCCTGGTCCTTTCCAGCCATATCTGACTGGCAATGTCTGTACTTCTACCTCACCTCTCTCTTATTTTTGTGTCCACATCTTGCTCTGTCACGTACCTCCTCTACTGTAACTTTTATCATGTTATCTTGCAGCATGACTGGCCCAGAACCATTCTCTTTTTATTTTCTGTTGAGTCTCCCTGGCAGAACCACTCATTTCTTTTCTTGTCTGTGTGTGCTATTCTCAGCCTACACCTTATTGTATTCATCTTCACTTAGCTGTATTTTTTTATTCTTTTCTTTTATTTTTAAGAACCTCTATGTTTCTAATCCATAAGTCATTGCAGGAAGGACACACTGATTGAAAACCTCTCTAGGCAGAATGGTAAATTGCTTTTCATTATATGATTCAGATTTCTTGAAGTCTTCAATTTTACCTAGGTCCACTTTTATTGAAAAAACACAACACCATGCAAAGCCAAGCAGACAAATCAAAAATACCTTTTGAGAATGATGTTGAAAGTAAATATTTTATTTTGCATATAATTAAATGAAATTTACCGCAGGAGTGCAGAACTGTGATTTTTAGAGGCAGAGTAGATGTGTTTATTGCTAAAACAGCCTGATGATTTACTGGTATGTCAAAGAAAAATGCAGGAGAATTTCAGAAGTAGTGTCTTGCATGGCAGCAGTGAGGATTGTGTCTCGCCTGGTGTTCACAGTTTTGCTTGCAGCAGTCTAGGAGTAGCTGGTGGTGGGATGCCTGATGCTCTTTTTTATAACTTGATTTGGTGAAGAGGCAAGTGAAGAACCCCGATGACAGTGTACTGGAATCTGACTTTCTGGAGTTATTTGTGAAGCAAAATTGTTCCTGCACAGATGCATTTCTTTTTTTAAATTCAATTGGTCATGAATTAATGAATTAATTTCAAAAGACCAACTCACTTAGTACAGGCAAACATGAATTTTGATTTTATAGATGAAAAGTGATGCATTTCTTAGCCATTGAAAACCAACATCTGTTCTTTATTCAAGAGGGCATGGAATACTTAAGAAAATAATGAAATTGTTGTCAGATATGGAAGAGGTGGGAAAGCACATTTTGGTATCTTTCCTAATGTCTTTCTGCAAAGACATATGCTCACAAATACATGTAAAGGTCAGGGAAAGCCTCCAGTATCTGTGGAAATTAATTTCCTTTGTTTAATTCTATTTTTATTTTTATTTTTATTTTTATTTTTATTTTTATTTTTATTTTTATTAAGTTTACTGCAATTCCTGAGCACTTACCCTATCTGCAAGAGTTATGGAAGCTCTAGACAGAGAACCATTTCATAGCTTGCCACATTTCACTCACCTATTGTACATTGTCTCCTGTCCTCATGCTTGTACCAATCTGTTAGGATGGCATAGTTTCAAGTTGATCAGACATGCCCTAGGAAATTAAAGAATCTGCCAAAATTATGTATGAAGCAAGGAAGAGGATACTAGTGAAGTTTTCCCCTCCACAGAACATCTCAAATATGCAGTATCAGTGTGCTGGAGGCTTGTTAGGTTAACTTCTGCTCTGTGATTCTTCTGTAGAACAGGGGGAGTCCATTATATATTCCCTTCAAACTTTTCAGTTTACACATGCACTGATCCAGCCTCTCAGGGGGAATCCCAGTTCGTGCTAATATCATCCAAATCTGGCATATAGAAAATTTGATTCAAAGAAACATGTCTCAAATGTGAAATTCAGATAAAAAGCTGGGTTTTGTCTGCCTTTGCTCTGCTCTTGAAAATCAAACCAGGTGAGAGCTGAGTGACTGTATTCAGGATCAGACTCTCCACATAAAATTGTTTGTACTTACTACAGGTTCACAGGTCTTGAAAAGCCTAATGCTTGACACTTAAAGTAATAACTCTGCTAGGCAAAAGGTGCTATTTTTCCACTTCTGGATTTTAAAGACAGACTGAATGCATACAATAAAAGATTACACAGATGTGTATCTGTGACATAATGTATCTAGGAAACGCTGCAATTATGAAAACCTAATGACTAGTTTTTAAAATTGTCAGAGCCCTAACTGAAGGTAATATAATTATTTTTTTATATTGTATGAAAGGGAAGCTTTAGAAAAGTTCCAAACAAGACTGAAATTCTCAATGTTTCTGGAAAGTTTCACATTTGGGACATCAATAATGATAGCTGAAGTTAAACTTCTGCCTCTTGCCAATGAGGTGTCCTTGCCAGAGTCTTCTTATAAAACAGGAATGTGAAAACAAATATATAGATGTGTTTGCCTGACTTACGTGAGAGCACTATCCACATAAAGACATTGATAGAATAAATTTAATCACTTTACATATACATCAAATGTGCAAATCTCTTGTTACACTAGCATAGGAAAAGAGCTAACTAGATTTTTCTTGCCTTGCTTGCACTGATACAAGTAAGAGACAGCTCTGATGAGACCTATGGATTTATTCCAGATTTATGTAGTATAATGAAGAACAAAACCTGTGCTAATTTTCTTATCTAGTCAAGTAAGGTGATCTACCTGCAGTTCAAGTAATTTCATTTGCAATCTTCCTTTTTTTTGGAGCAAATTTTTATGGTTCTCCTGTAAAAGAGAAGGGTTTTCCAGTACTCAGGAAATTGAAACAGTCAGCTTATGCATCTCCGAGAATACTCTGTTGAAGTGAAATCCCTGAACCTGTGTATTTCAGAGAGTACCACAGCAAATGACACATCTCCTGCTCTCCAGAGCAGACACTGCTCCTCCCCTGATTGAGTGGGTTCCAAATTTTGATGCCTATACCTGCATCTTGCATGTGGGAATTAATCCTCAATCTGACTGTATTAGAGCTGACAGCCCTCTAGGCCCCTCCAGCTGTCACCAAAACAAATTCTTCACCAGCCTTCCTGCCGGTCCAGAATGCCTTAGGCAATAGGGAGGGCATACATTTTTCTTGTTTGTGCCCGTCTGTGGTGACAGAGATGACAACATGGCTGCAATAAAGCTGAAGTATTCCCTGGCAAGAAGAACTCACTGGCTTCTTTTTCTCATCCAGGTTAATTCAGCTTTCATGATATTTGACTCTGATGCTGTGGTTGTGTAGCATGAAGCTAAAAAGCCTGCTGGCTTCAAAAATAGGTGCTGCTGGTTGCAGGAGGAGTTGTCAGTCAAGGTTGCTGACTGGTATTTCATAAGCATTCACATCCTGGAGAGAACTGGGGGTTGATTTTACGAGCTTTGATGTAGAAGTGGAACTAGCTAGCACACCACTGTGTGTCAGTTCACAGAGAGGGCAGATAGACATCTGGGACACAAAAAGCAGCTGCTGAGATGAGGCATCCCTTTGAAATTCTAGTAAACTTTACAATAGTCACTTCTTGAACCAGGAAATCAGTGAACTGTAATAATTTGGTTTCTGATCACTGTGATGTTGAGTTGCTAAAGGTTTTTTGGAGAGGATCTTCAGACAAAAAAGCAATCTAAACAGCCTTACTTAAGTCCTCCTGTCTTCAATCTATTTTAGACTCTCCTTTTTCTCTTGTAGACCCCTCAATCTTTTCAATACTTTTCTTCAGGCAGCAGGCTGGCAAATAAGAGTCCACAACAAACCTCTCAGTGATTCCATCATTCTTACTTCTTCAAAAAGAAGGATGGGATATTTGACTCTTTTTTTTTTTTTCACTAAATGGCTGAGACAGTTCACTTTGTTTTCTCATCCTTCTTACACATATACAATCAGTACTGCTGTCAAGAAGGTTTGGCAGGAAGGTCAGTGGCAGGGGAGAATCATCAATTTGCTTCTGCACATCCCAGATGTGTGCTGCACATCCCAAATGGAGCCAAGCAGAGGGTAATGTGCACCCCTCAGCAGTTTTAGGCCTGAGAGATGGATGGAGAATTAGAGCCTTCTCTTAAAACCTCTCATGCTTTAGTAAAAGGACTAGCACTAACAGGGCCTTCTTGCTGGCATGCAGCAAGGTATCCGGTCATCTCCCTCAGCGTCAGAAGAATGAGAGTGCACAATGGTATGATATGCTGGTGCTGGATTTTTTTCTCTTTTCTCATCAAAGGGATTTACAGTGTTGCTAATTGTCTCACTTCTACAGGGGCCAGCAGAAGGAGATGGAGTTATTCATGTCCCTGCACAAAGGGCAGGAATTTGGAGCTGGTGGTGAAAGAACATCAGCACAGGTGGAGAAAGACATGTTGACAAGTTCCTCCTGGGCACACATCTGGCTGTATTCCTAGTGGAGTTTCAGTATGGGAGGGTGGCAGTGTACAGCTTCTCAGGAGCTGGGAGAAAGAATCAGTTTCTGGAAAAATGAACAAGCAACCCCCTGGTGACTGACAGGTCTGTTGCAGCTGGGCCATCCATACCTTCTGTATGACACCACTGCTGCCTTGGCTTTCTCTCACTGCTTGGGCCTGGCAACCTGCTGGGATACAAAAACACACGGTGTGCTGTCCTCTGCTGTCAGACAAGGGAAAGGAAGGTTGAGCAGCCAGCGTGTTCCTATGCCTAAAACCTGCAGAGGTTTGATGGGAGTGGTGGACAGAGCATCACCTGTAGGGCACACTTGCTCCATCCTGGAACAGCCTCTGGGGACTTTGAGCAAAAACCTTCCCTGCCCAGCCTTGGTATTTCCCACAGCAGTCTAACTGCTAATAACAATATGATACAACACAGTTACTGTGTAAAAATAAGATTCAAAAATATTCATCACTTATATTTGAAAATTAATATATTAACATCCTGGAATATTATTCATACAGGGTTTTTATCATTATCTTTTAATAAGTGGTTAGCATTTTTTGAAAGAGCTATTTTGGAAGAATAGACAATATATTAATTATTCACTTTCAAAAATATAAAAAATGTATTGTTCTTAGTCAACAATGTAATGAATGTTAAACCTAGTCATCTATCTTGGGTGGAAAGGCAATCTGGAAATTTGATAAAAGTTATAACTGTATCAACATTTACCCTATAAAAGACTGAAATCAATATCTAAGTCATAGTACAGGTCACAAGTAGTCAAAACACAGTGATTAAAGAAAGATAAATACATCCTGTTGTCTCTGATCTGTGTGATAAAGTTGAATGTGGACACAAGCTGACAAGCATTTCCTGATACAGCAGCTGGTATGGCAGCAAATATTTAATTACCTGAAATACATATTTACAATCAGGCAGGTTTCCTGAAATAATCTTTTTTACTCAATACTTTTACCTGTTCAGTGGAAGAGGTCTTCAAGCAGTGTGTGAGCTGCAGGCTGTTAAATTCCAAATATTATCTCAGGAGATCCATACTTGCAGAAGTGAAATGGTTTGAAGATGTGACAGCTGTAGGAGCTGATAATTTTGGTCTTATGTTTGGTAGTGATTAGATATGAGCAACCTGGTCCAGTGGAAGGTGACCCTACCCAAGGCAGGGGGCGTGGAATTAGATGATCTTATGGTCCCTTTCAGATCAGGACATTCTATGATTCTCTAATTGTACCCTAGTTAAGATACCAAGAGGATGGCAGTAGATGGATGGAAAGCTAGGTGCGTAAAAAAAGTGTTGAACTCAGAGAGTTTGTGGGTTTAGAAGCAGATTATAAGTGCAGCTCTGCAGGGGTCTCTTTTGAGACCTGTCCAATTTAACCCCTTTGTCAAAGGTGCAAGTTAATGCATTCTTACCAGGTTGGCAGATGATATCAAACTGGGGCAACCTGTTGGTATGTCCAAGCAAGACTGCCATGCAGAGAGATAGAATGGGTGGGCCAAAAGCACTGTGCAGAAGAGATGTACAGCCGTATCCCTTTTTTCTTGTTTATTTTTTTTTAATAAGAAACCTTTGGTTGATGCCTTTTATTCCAATTTATTCAAAATCAGACAACATATCTTGAGAAAAAGATTCTGAAGCACCAGCTTTATACAAAGTTGTCTGCGTATGTCTTTGCTTGCTCATACAATGCCTTAGAACTGGCCAAGACTGGAAGAAAATGTTCTGAATGCAAAATTTAAAAATGGTAAAAACATAAAGCATTACCTGAAAACCCAGGGTTTTGTAGTCAAGTACTTACCAGCTAATAACCCATACAAAACGTGCTATTAGTTTCCATAGCTGCAGTGAACTCTGTGGTGTCTTCAGATCATTGCAGTTTCCAAAATTCTCCAGTGCTTTGTGATTTTAAGTGTACTGAAAATGGAAAAAGAGGTTCTCTAACAGAGGTTTCATCCTCTTATTTAGATGCAAAAGCTGGACCCTGTCTTGAGAACGCTTTGCACACAAGATGAATAAAGGATGTTTTCTTTCTAAATCTTGGAGACCTTTTGCATTGGGTTCTTAAGAAGTTCTGATGCATACTTTGAAGGCTATCATCCCCAAAGAGGTTTCTTTATTAAAATAGGGATCTCTTGCTATGCAAACATTAATTGCTGGGAAAAGAATGATCTTGCTTTCCCTTACAAAAACTAATCAATTTCTTTACTGCCATCACAGTTTTAGAGGAACATAGGGTGTTAAGTGACCATTGTAAAGTAAAGAAAAAAATAACTTAAAATCTTATTTTAATTCAATACACATATCTTTCTAATGAGCTTTTTCAAAAGATAAAATTTTCAGGCCAAAGTTAGTCTCTACACTTTGAATATATGTAAATTTTATAATACCTTTTAATTGCCTTGATAATTGTCCATGTTGTGGTTTAACACCAGCCAGCTGCCAAGCACTGCACAGTTGCTCACTTGCTCCCTCACCAGTAGGATCAGGGAGAGAATTGGATGTTGCCCTGACTTTGCAGTGTTCAGTGTTTTTCCTTTTGTGATATTCTTAGAATCCTTTCTATAAACATGGCCATGGTTTTTCTTAGCAATTATCTATGTTTTCTTAAACTGCATCTATGTTATGAATTCCAGTATACTGGGTGGAGAAATATGATTGACAAATACTTTGACCAGTGGATTATGAGGGGTGGTAATTTCTACCTCCAATCCACGGTGATGTGTGAAAACATATAAATAAAAGTCGGAGGGCTCTGCCCTCTCTCTTCCTGCTCTCTCTCCTGCTGCGTCTGTGTGTGTTCTTTGTGTAGCTCTCCTTCAGGCCCTCGGCCTAGCAGGCCTGCCTGGGGAGTGCCATAATTGGAAGGGGAAAAGCTACAAAAATCATGGGTTGAGATAAAGACAATTTAATAGGGGAAAAAAAAGCCATGCACAGAAGTAAAGCAAAGCAAAGAATTAATTTAGTGCTGCCCACAGGCAGGCAGGTGTTCAGCCATCTCCAGGAGAGCAGGGCTTCATCACAGGTAACAGTTGCCTGGGAAAACAAACGCCATCACTCCAAACATCTCCCCTTCCTCCTTGTTCCACAAAGTTTATATACCGAACATGATGTCACAAGATCTAGAATACCCCTTTGGTCAGTTTGGGTCACCTGTCCTGGTTGTGTCCCCCCAACCTCCCGGGCACTCCCAGTTTCCTCCTTGCCAGCATGGAGCATGAAGAGCAGAAAAGGCCTTGGCTGTGGGTAAGCCCTGCTCAGCAATAACAAAAACATCTCTGTATTATCAACCCTGTGTTCAGCACAAATCCAAAACACAACCTCATGCCAGCCACTGTGAAGAAAGTTAACTCTACCCCAGCCAAAACCAGCACAGCCCCCAAAAGATAGCCATCATGTTATAATATGGTGCTGAGACAGATGATTTTGAACTTCATGTTTTGAAATTATGTATGATGAAATTACGTATGATGAAATTACGTATAGCTATTTCATACCAAGAATTAAGTGTGGGTGTTTTGAAAGTTTATAATATTCTCTTTTCTTAGTTGAGAGATAACGAATTTTTTTTTTGCATAGTTTTCCATATAGAACCTGAAAGCCACCATTTATGGCATGGATTAGAGTTGGATTGTAATAAAAAACACTATTCCCTCCATTTTCATGAAATGATAATTGGAGGTTTTTTTAATGGTGTAAGAGATTATCCTTTCTTCGTCTGTCTAATCTCCCTTGAGAATTGGTTGGTTTTAAATTAATTTGTTAAGGGAGCCATTGAGAAACCATCCTCATGTTTTTGTGTCAATTATAGTGTGTAATTTCTTCTCAGATGGCATGGCCTAAGTCTACCCACTAACTACTACTGGCTTTATCTGCTTTGAGGGGGGATTGTCTTTCCTTCTTTGCATAATTACCTGTTGGTCAGAAGACAGGATGAGGAAGCTGGAAAACTTCCCCATCCTACTTATCTGAGAAAAGTTTCAACCACCACCTTCTGAGTTTCAGGAAGGCTCCACACAATGTCCCTATTAAACACACTTGTCATCTTCTCAAGTCTGGCCTTTGTGTAAAAAGAAATAAGAACACTGGAGGGCTAGAGCCCAAAAAAAAAGTAGCTTGACTGTTGCCCAATAGTTAGGAGATTTTCATGGAGTGAAAAATCAAGACTGCAATGCCAGGCAAGAATTCATATTCTATCAGACCATTTGTGGCTGAAATCTAACATCAGCTCAAAGCGTAACACTGTAATTTTCCTGGCTCTAATGGCTCTGTCATGCCTGTCTGACCCATATTTAATCTTCCAGAATGTGCTTTTTCACAGTCTACTGATACTTGGCAACTTAAGTTGTCCTGGGTTGTGGTCCTTTAACTCTCAGGAGGATGAGAATCTGGATAATCCACGTACAGGATTTAGAGGTGTAACAATAAAATTACAGAGAAAGTGAATCCTCTGCTTGAACTGAAATAAATGTTCAAAAGAGGGGCAGGCAAGGTAGATTCTGATTAAATAGTGACACTGTGTGATAGTGAGGGTAGCTCTGACATTCACAAGAAGTTGGCAAATCTGACATAGGACCCATAATCCCATGCCTCTCTGGAGTGATAGCTGGAGGCAGGATATCCTGGAGCATCTCAGAAAATCATCTCCTGGAGTGGGATTCCCATGTTGAAAAACAAATGACTGGTATCATTTTAGATGTGGTGTGAAGTTTCTGCGTCAGTGTGCAGTCCCCATGTAAATGTTTCACAAAATGTAGGACATACACTAACTGCATCCTTCTGCTAGCAAAGGGAATGCTGAATTGGCTTTTAGACTCCATTGACTGTATTGACCTGTTCTTCAGTGACTATGACGGGACTTTAGACATTAGATCACAAGTTGATGTCTAAATTCTACTAAATCTGGTGCTTAATTTAGAAGAATTTCATTGCCCTCATTTTAAACTCTTTGTGCAATCCATTTGTACTTAGGAAACTGGCTGGGTCTAGCTGGGCTTCAAAGGTGCTTTCCTTTTACTTTAGGTTGCAAAAATAACCTGGACAGCTATGATAGGCAGAGTTAGATTGCCCTGCAGAGTTCTGTGCTTGAAATACTGACAGGACAATTTTTTGGTTAGAATTCTATATTAGATAGAAAGGATTCTACCCATCTGTCTTTACAAACCATAGATAATTCTTGCTTTATTTAAGAAACTAATTACTAAAAAGAGCTCTGAAAATCTTTTCCTAATACATAGTTCTTGACAAGAGCAGTAAATAAAGTGGTTGGGTCCAAGGAGACAGCGAATAAGAAATTGAACATACATACTACTCTGTTCCAGTTTCTTTTTTTATACTATGAGGTCCTCCAGGCATCATCTTTTTCAAGTTCCTGAATCAACAATTTAGGGATATAATCCAATAAATCATTGAGCCGATAATGCGAATAAGCACTAGTTTTTGCTGTTCTTAAAACTGTATTCTGAGAATTAGATTTTGAAAAGTATTTCAATTCTTAAGGATTTGATCCACAAAAGGACATGGATTTTTTGAGGGTCAGCATTGCAGGTTCAGGTGCCTGTTTCCTATGTGTCAGGGTTTGGGATACTTTTTTTTTTTTTTTTGGTCTCCCTGTCGAAGGAATTTTTTCCCCCTTTTTTTTNAGGAGAAGGAGAGAGGCTGCTTGGAGCTCCAGGAAGAATCTTCCTCCATCGTGGGCTTTTGTCTTCAGCTGTGTGTTTCTACCAACTCTCCACCGTCCACTCCAGTGTCTTGAGGGAAGGAAACTCGGGATGCCCGAGCCCCCTTTCCCCTCTCAGGGGAGTCATCACACCCTCCCTGCGCACCGGGAGCACCAGTGCCCCTGCCGGCTGTGACTGTAACTGCACCAAAAGGGAATTGCCAACAAAGCGGGAAGAGACTGTCTGTGGGTTTGTCTGTTCTTATTTGTGGTGGTTACCATTGTTGCTGTTTTGTCTGTCCCATTATATATATATAAATATATTAGTAAAGGACTGTTATTCCTCTTTTCTCATACCATTGCCTGAAAGCTCCTTGATTTCAAAATTTTGCCAATTTGGAGGGAAGGGGGTTACATTTTCCTATTCTAAAAGAGGCTTCTGCCTTCTTTAGCAATACCTGTCTTTGAAACCAAGACACTATGCTTACCTTCATATGATGAACAAGGCACATTATCTGCTTATACTGAGCATACAAAGTAGACATCTCCAGCTGGACTTCCCAACAGTTGCCCAAGATAATCAACCAGAAAACAAACACTGTTTGTTTGAGACTAGAGCTGTTTCTTAAATCCCACCTGTACTGAGGTGCTTAACTCTTATTCACAGGGATGAGCAGACACAAGCAGCAGATCCTAAGCCCTTCCCTGTCTTAGGTGCCCATTCTAGGTGTTCAAGAAGAGAGTCAGGAAGTGACTGACATCACTCTGAACACACAGCTAGAGGAAGGAGGTTTACAAAAATTGAAGTAAAAGCTCAGAATTTAGCACAATTCAAGGGTGTGGAAAACAGCTACTACTCCATCTCACAGGGTTCATATAGTCCTTGCACACTTTTGGACTGTAAAACTGACTCAGTGGGCTGTAGAGAGCTCTCTATTAGTCTTGGTACATCAGTGCAACTTAAGAAAGTTGGCATTCACATCACCAGGGAGAAGGAGCATGAGAAAAAAAATAATTTCAGTGTACTCATCAAGAGAACTACTTAAGAGAAGCTGCTGGTGCCCATTTCTTGCACAAAGAGATGATGAAGCCTTTTCCATTAAACGCTTAGATAAAAAAGTGAAAGTTTTTCTGAGTTTTCTTTTTCTCCTACTGAATAAAAAGGAATTTTAGAAGCTTCCTCATCAAGATTTTTTCCTTTTTCTACATGAAACAAACAGAATACTCTAATGAGTTATGGATTTACTGAACTCAGTTAAGAACTTTAGCAGACTTGGAAAAGTTGTAAAGGACACAGGGATAGTAGAAATCAGAATAGGACTTCTACATGGGAACTAACTGAGTGTGGGTTTGTAATCCTGAAAAAAGAGGTAACTGTGGGACCAGTAGCAGTAACTTGTATAGTCGAGGGAGGAAGTTGAATTGGTTAAAGTTATTAACTGCTCATTATAAGAAGCAATAAGGTATAAAATGACACTAGTGAAGAACAAACAAAAGAATCAGTACTACAGCATAGTTAATTTGAGTAACTCAGTGCCACAGGATAGTCCAATGCAGCCTAAGAGGCAATTTTGTCAAAACCAGAAAAATGGCTCTTACTTTATCTTACAATTGTAATTAATGGACAGAACACTTCAGTGGGAGTGCTAGGGTTGATAGTCATGCCTATCTTATCAGTAATTGAATTTTCCTTAGTGAGGTCACTTTTGCTTCCCTTGCAAAGAAAGATGTTTCTAAAAAAAGTAAGTAGAAAAGTTTACAGCGTTGCACTGTTTGAGACCTAGCTAGAAATGAATCACAGCTCCCCAAGCACAGATTCAGCTGGGTATCTCTCTGGGTTTTTCCCTCAGCACTTGAGAAGGTGTTTGATTGCACAAGTGAGCCCTATTTCACTTTTTTGAGAGGGGGAAATAAAGTTTGCCCATATGAAATACTTCTGGTGGCTTATCCAGAGATGCAGCACAGACTCGAGCTAATGCCCGAGGAAGTGAGAGTCTGCTATCAGTACACGTCTCCATCTGCTGATTGCCAGCGGAGATTTCCATATCCCCTTGTACCACCCAATGGAAAGCACACTCCTGGTGCTGTGATGGATGCCTGCTTCCAAGCGGGATGCAGACTTTTGTTAAATCTGGTCTCTAAGTACAGCACTGCCTAGCAACAATTGGAAAGAGAGACAAGCTAAAGCATTAGAGAGCATTTCTCTTGATGCAGCTTGGGGCTTGGATGTTTTTTGTTTCATTGTTTGGTTTTTTTTGTTTTTAAAAGAGATTATCCCAGTTTAATCCCATGTAAAACAATATTAGATGGTTTTTGTCTTATCATCACGGAAACAAATGATGGTCTCAAATGAGGAGTGTCAGGACAACACTTCCAGGAGCACTGATTCATTGATTGAGAAGAAATTCAGACTCAGTAGTTAATTAAATGGAAAAGACCTCTAACTCTTTGTGTCTTTTGTCCTAAATCTTCATCATAAAGAGTCATTAGCATTACATATATGCCAACATTACACCAGTGGTACTCCAAAGGTGCATCAGAATGGCAGCACTGCTATTCTACCTCTCATCCCTTGTAGCATCACTTACACTCTCCTCCCTTCTTATTTTCACAAGATACTCCAGAGTATGAGCTGAAGTTTAATAGTGACTAATTCATAGTTTACCTCCAAGTTTCTGGGTTAAATAACATCATCTTGGCAAAGGGCCATGTAGCAAATAATTTTGGTAGCAACACCAAACCCCTTTACACAGCCGTGGATCTGAAATCATGGACACCTTGAACTGCTGTCGGAATGATCTCTGGTTGCTTGGCTAGGTTGCCTGTATGCACTGCTAGGCTACACTGAAAAGCCCAGGCCTTATTTTGTTTAGAGTTAACTTTCCAGAAAAAAAAAGTCCTTCCCTGACTATTCAGGTAAGAAGAAGACAGAGGAACTGCACAAAGTTTTATACAACTGCTAATGTGTATTTAAACCATTGAGAAAATCAAGCTTTTAATAAAAAAAAATTTGCCTTTTGTATATACATCTAGGGAATATGTATTTTGAGTTGCTTCTGGGTAAACTCTGGGCTGAGCCGAGCTGCCTCAGTCTCCCTAGTGCTAGTGACAGCAACACTGGCTGAGCCCTCAAATGCCTGAACCACCCTCAAACACTGAACCTTTCTGTAGCTGCAGCTGGAGCCCAGCTGAGGTAGCCAGGCCATGTAGAGTGGCACTAGCTGGCAGGCAGATGCAGGGCCTCCTGTCATGTCTGTGTGTAGTATAATTTTCAGAGTCATGACTTAATTTTTATTTGCATATAATGTAATGCCAAACATCTGCTCAGTGCTTTATCAACATTTAAGCCAGTGCATAAAAGTTTATACTCTCCTGCTGGGCTCAGTCTGACATTCATCATTTCAGAGACATTGAGCAGAAACTGCAAGTATGAGTAGCATCTTGCTTATGAGAAACAAACTCTGTTTTAATAAGAAGCAGTCAAACCAGTAGGCAAAAATACTGGCTTTCAGCATGCTTTTAATTTCTAAACATGAAATATGTAAGAAAATAAAAATGCCTAACATTTTCTGCTCAGAGCAGCACAAACTCTAAGTAAAGAGGCACTGAATGTTGCTGCTCATACACTGAGAGCACATCTGTGACTGCTGTGTGATACATAAACACCCAGGCTAATGCTAAACCTGAATCCACTGGGTTATTAATAACAGCACAACTGGGTCAGCAGCGTATTGAGTGTAAACTGATTTATCATGTTTCCTGCATGAGTTTGCAGCCTACCCTAAGCTTTCTACAGCTGTAACTAGACAACCATTGAACATGAGTTAGACAATGTAAAGCTTATACAAATAATTTCTGCATTACAGTTACTGAAATACCAAAGTGTTCAAGATTTGTATTATGTTTAGATCAGTCCAGGAGGATGCTAAGGCTTATATTTGGATTCAGGGGTCTAAGCTTCCTGATTTGGGCTCAAAAATCAGAAATTTTGTAAAACATGCTCTGAGACTTCTTACCATATGGAATGAAATCCTTAAAAATGTGCAGTTTCTGTTTTATGTAGTGAGAGGTTTCTGGTGCACTATCTGATCTGAAAAGTTAGTGCATAGCCAGCCTTGCCATCTGCCTCCTTCTGCACCAGCCTCTTGAAAAGGGCCAGTTCTGTTTGATTGATGTATCACAGTAGAATGATGGAATCATAGAAACATTAAGGTTGGAAAAGACCTCCAAGATCATCAAGTCAAACCTTTGACTGAACACCACCTTGTCAACTAAACCGCAGCACTCAGTGGCACGTCCAGTCATTCCTGGAACACCTCCAGAGATGGAGACTCCACTACTTCCATGGGCAGCTCAGTCCAGTGCTTAACCACCCTTTCTGTGAAGAAATTCTTCTTGATGTCCAGTCTGAACCTCCCCTGATGCAAGGGAGGCCACTTCCTCATCCTGTCACTGGTTGCCTGGGAGAAGAGGTTGACCCCCACCTGGCTTCAGCCTCCTTTCAGGGAGTTGTAGAGAGTGATAAAGCCTCCCCTGAGCCTCATTTTCTCCAGCATAAACAACCCCAGCTCCCTCAGATGCTCCTCAGAGGACTTACTCTTTAGACCCTTCACCAGCCTTGTTGCCCGTCTCTGTACATGATCCAGCACCTCAACATCCTTCCTAAACTGAGGAGCACAGACCTGGACACAGCACTCAAGGTGCAGCCTCACTACTGCAGAGTACAGGGGGTCAATCCCTGCCCTGGTCCTGCTGGCCATACTATCCCTGACACACGCCAGGATGCCATTGGCCTTCTTGGCCACCTGGGCACACACTGGCTCATGTTCAGCTGCTGTCACCAGCACTCCCAGGTCGTTTTCCCTGGGCAGCTTTCCAGCCACTCTGTCTCCAGCCTATAGGACTGCATGGGGTTATTGTGACCCAGGAGCAGGACCTGGCACTTGGTCTTGTTGAACCTCACACCATTGGCTTCTGCCCATTGATTCAGCCTGTCCAGGTCTCTCTGCAGAGCCTTCCTGTTCTTCAGGAGATCAACACTCCTGCCCAATTTAGTGTTGTCTGCAAACTTACTTAGGGTGATAGATAGTACTACATCATCTAACCTCTAGGCAGCTAAGCCAGTTATTGGACTTGGTACCAGGCTGGTGGCTAGTTATTTCTTACTTGTTTAAAGATTTAGACCCTGAGGCATTAGATTAGAGAAGTTTTCACTCAGCATGTGGTGCTCACTAAAAGCAGGCAAAGCCAGGCTCCTTTTTGTGACTTTAAATACCTTATGGGCTGGAGAAGAGATTTTTAAACTGAAACACTTTCCTGGAGGTTGATTCTAAGGTTGATCCTAAGTACGTTTCCCTTAACAGATGGATGCTGATCTTCCTCTTCCAATGCTCTGGGTTAAATTCTCACTGACAAGCCTCGATTCTTGTCTTTTTTCTTCCTAAGCAGATTGGTGGCCATGTTTTCTTCCTCTCTAAGATCTCTCCAGCTAGGAGGCAGCAGCATATTCAATTTTGTACAGAGAAACCAAAATAGTTTTTGAAACTTTTTCTAGAACTAACATCTGAAGATTTGAGATATCCTTCCATCTATGTCCCCCACAGCTATGCTGTAGATGAGATTTTTGAAGATCTGGCTTTGATTCTATGCATGGGAAAGGAGATTTAATCTTCCTATCCCTAATTGTTTAACTGTATTTTCAATACAAATCATACTCTGTTCTTCGTTTATAATGAAATTGAACTCAGTTTTTTTGGGGTTGGTTCATTGTTTTGGGTTTTTTTTAATCTAAAATACTTAGGAATTTTTTTATCTTGAGATTATTTTTTGTGATACAGCACCAAGACCATACACAAGAGGTAATGATTCTAAGTCAGCATTTTCTTTAGGTGCTGTGCATTGAAACTTAACTTATTTTCTGTTATTTGTCTTCGTACAACTAGACAAAAGTTCATATAAAACAGAACAATTGTAATAGTATTCTGACAAGTGCAATTTATATGATATATTGTCAGAAAAAATACCGAAGAAAATGCAGAATGGCTACAAGCCTACTAATATGATTTAGAAACTCCTTGCAGAAGCTACATAAAGCATGCTATAAAAATTGAAAATACATATTCAATATTTGTGTTTTTAAAGAAAATTTTATAAATATTCAAATTTAAGAGAAACAATATGGAATAAAATGCACTAGGAAACTGATATGTAGACAAAGGTTTATTTACACCATACAACATTTTAAATATTTTATACACAGCTGCAGCAGAGAAAGCTATTCTGAGCTTTCCAGAGAAAACTGCAATAATAAAGATGTGAAATATATTATTCATATAAAAGTGAGATTATTACTTTATTGCATTTAAAGCAATGAAGAATGTAGCTCAACAGACATTCATTTAATGACAAAAACTTTGCTTTTATATTATAAAGTAAAAAGTGTAGTAATGGCCAAACAGACTGTTATAAACTTTAAAAACTGCATAAATATATACATTGTGCTTCATGGTGAAGTTTTTTGAAAACTAAACCAAATGAAGCTGTTACAACATGAATCGTTGCTTGAGGTTTATCTATAAAGATTACCTTACAAATCCATTCCACGGGTACTTACAACACACGATGGTAAGAATTGTACACCTGGTTCTCCACTAGCTGCACTAGTGGGAATATACTGTATGAAAAAAACCACTGACATTTGGCACAGGAAGAGCCTGACATAAAGGAGTTGCAATGTTCAGACAGGAGCGTCAGGATTGTCAGGATTCCCAAAGTCTTTTTATTGTCAGTGCAATGAATTATTTTTACTTTGTTTCTGTTTTGCCCAGTTCATTTTTGTTAAACTTCTGTTTGAAAGTCACCTTCTTGCACGTCTAAAGGCAAGTTCAGACACTTCTCCCATTCTGCTGGTCTGAGTTCTAAAGCATCTTTTGCCTCTGTGTCTAATACATTTATCGTTGTATAGTGTTGGTAGTCACCTGTGGTTTTGAAACTGTCCCATGGAGCCTTGCTCGGTCCTGAGTTCTCCTGAAGACCAAAGAAAGAAGAATTAAAATCAAGGATGAGGTAATGCAGTTTCCATTTATAAGGCTGATTGTTGACGTGCTCTCATGAGACACAGAAGCTGGAGAGGGGAAATGGCTTTGCAGGGAGCCAGGCTGGCGGGTGCTCGGCACCGCTGCGACTTTTTCTCTGTGAACAATCAACACTTTGGCAGGCTCCTCACCTGAGCTGCCAGCTGAGCTCTTTCTTTCACAAGAACCAATGCATGTGAGGAATGGGCTGAGAGATCCAGTACCAATAGACATCCTTCTAATACTGGGAGAAAAGGGGGAAAATAGTGTAGAAAAGAGGGAGAAGAGAAAGGAAGGTAACTAAGAAGAGTTTGCCACCTGAAATATGGAGTGGTTTGAAACAGAGACTGCTGGCTGGATTTTAAATTGTGGCAGATGCATGGCAGAAAGATGGAAGCCTTGAAAATGCTGTGAGAGCCACCCTGCCTTACAGGCTGATGAGCTCACGTATATTAGGATTAACACACTGAAAGGTGGTTATTTTCTACTGATTTTTTTTTTTTAATGCTAGGTTTTATAAGGTAAAAGACTTTATGGACCAATTTAATTAGAGATTTCTGCTGCAATATGATGGGTGGGATTTAGTAGCTAAAATCAAATGTTTTTGCACCACCTAAGATGCCTTGGACTTTCTGCTTGATCTCCAACTATCTTCCATGAGAGGTGCAGATCTCCTTTGAGTCCTATATCATCACTGCCTGTACTGTGCTATAAACCAAGACCTCTGAGACTGTCTAAAACAGCCTGAGATGCCTATATTTAGGTACCTGGATCACTCTCTGACTGTCTCACAAACAGACCATTCCTCTAGGCAGCATTTATTAGCAGACCTTTCAAAAGCACAGCACCAATGCGAAACAGAGTAAACACAGCTCTTCCACTGAGATTCCCTTTGAGATTTTGATTTAATTCAAGCTTTATGTGAATATCAAATCTCAAGTTGGGAGACAAATGAAAACTTTACATGTCACCTGATCTCAAAAGGGGGAGTGAGTGAGTGAGAACTTGATACAAAATAACACATATCACAGATAAATGTTCATCAAAGAATCAGGGCTAAATTTCTGCTGGATTAAGATGATGTAAATGATGTAAATCCATTGGCCTCACATTTGCTTAATACCTCTTCTTCATGTCTGAGAGCAGCTCTTCTGAAAAAGTTATAGAATACAATGATTCTAGCTCAGTTCCATTTCATATACAATTTTCACATTATAAAACTATATAAAAATTATTACTAATCAAAATATTACTGATAAAAATATTAGACTAAATTAGCTGTTTTAATTAGGTGGAATCAACTATTTCCTTGCTCTCATTATCAGATGTAGTCAGGGTGTTATGCATGTGTGTATGAGTGTATGTGTATAAATTTGAATTATGATGATAGCAGCCTCAACTCAGGATGATTTAATTTTTGCTTTTCCCATGGTAAATATTTATAAACCTAATATGGAAAAGACATGGCAGTACAGAAATCTCTTGTGCTCTCTGGACCATGGCATGTATAGGTAAATCTATCTGGACTTGTTTGTAGTATCTAATTTATTACCTCCTTGCCTAGCTAGAGGAAAAGCCATATGGGTCAAATTATATCAGTGAGCTGGTTTCTCTATATAAAGCCCCTTAGACACAGTAGGCACATACAGATTTGAGATGTGTTCCCCACTGTTCAATTACTTGTCATCTATGATGATGTTAGTGAGTTAGTTATGGTCTAATTGTAGAACGTACTGAGTCTCATCATAGGTTAGATCACTGAAAATAGCTTTTGTTCTCATTCTGAGGTACCTAAGGGTAAGGTCTTCTTGGGAAATGTACTGAAGTCAAAAGGCTCTTGTTTCATTGCTGCTGTTTAGGATCCACCATATTTTAAATATAATAGAAGGACACTTACCATACTACCTGATTTTGGTACATCCCGAAATCTGTCCAGAGTCTGAAATTTCTGATTTAACTCTTGAAACAATTCCATATGCCTCTTTCTTGTATGCATGACCTTCTGCAAAATGGAATATACTTGCTTATATTTATAATTGAATCTGGGGGTTTTTTTAAGAGTAGCATTACTTTTTCCAACATAATAAAGAAAATTGAATTTGGCAGGGCCATCTTTTCCCTATAGATTTGACCAATGGAAGTTAATTGCCCTGGCCCTTCTCTCTACTGCATTTAATGTTCTTCCTGTGTACAACAGACTGTTTTAACCCTAAGTTTATTGCGTTGCTGAAATTAGGGGCCGCTGTTTTTATGCTAGCTTGGAAGTATCCTGAAAGTAATGGCAATTTCTCAGAAGAATATTTCCCTTGCACATTAAAAATATTTTCTAGAATTTCTGTTTTCAGCATGGATGCTTATATTTTAATTTCTATAGGAAAGCAACAGCACTTTCTAATGGTCCCTGTTGGAATAATTTTTATGAGAACGCTGAATTCCAAAATCTTGTCTCAAAATGGAAAATCCCTAAATGTTGTCTGTTTAATTAGACATCTTCTTGTCATTCAAATCATAAAAAATGCAGTTGAAATTGCATTCATATTAAGAGAAGTAGGCACATTTTTTGATTTTACTTGCTTTCTTATTTCATGGAGAAAGAAATTGGAAACCACCCTCCCTCTAGCTCATGCTGAGGGCACTCTTCCACAGAAACTATTTATCTGGCACTCCTGTGAAAGAGGGTGAAACCCCAAGGAGCCCCCACAATTCTCACACGTCCGTGCACAGGCCTCAGCCATGTATCTGCCTGGGCAGCTGCTTGGTGAGTGAAGCCTGTGTTCAAGCCTAGATGGTAAACTAGGCCCATTAGAGTTGTTTTCAAAGGAATTCATGCTCAGTTATGGATTCAGAGCAATCTCTGGAGCAAGCTGAAGGCTGCTTACTGTTTGATCAGTCTCATGGTTCCGATGTCTGGATGGTTTGGGGATGGGAGGGTCTGAGGATGCTTCACCGTAATCCAACAGGGGATGGTCTAGGCTTTGCTTTTCTTAAGCTCTTGTAACTGCTTGAACTTGAATTACAGCCAGGGCAGCAGCCAGGAATGCTGACAGAAGAGGTGCAGGACACAGGCCTTTGTGCAAGTCCACCAATTGTCAAGCCTGGCTTTCTCTGGAGTTGTAAGTGAAACCCTGCACACTTACATATGTGGTGCCTGAGTGTGACCCTTTCCATCCATAGGCTCCTGCCGGGCCTATGTTAGTACCTTTTAAAACAGAGTGGCAATAGCTGACTCTCAATATTCCTTTATCAATGCCAATTTTATCTTTCATTTGCATTATGTCTTTAGAGATTCCATGAAATGAGGCTGGTGTTTCAGCCAGGCATTTCTACTGCTATGCTGTAATAACTGTATTAACCTTAATACAGCCACACAGTAGCTTGAGAACTTGTTCACTTCTGAGAAAAGGAGTTTGGCAACATGTTTCACAAAAGAGACATGAAACATCAGCAAATAAAGACCTATTAAGCTGAGCTGTGGTGTGAATAAGGGAAAACCTTTTGCAGTAGTAGGTAATAAACTTGCAAAAGGTAATTTAACTAGACATAGCTGATCTAAATTTATGAGGGGGGTTTCACTTAAGTGACTTCTTAGGGATTCTTTTAAGATATTGCTGCTATGGTAGACAGGAGTATATAGCATAATATAATTATGCTATACAATAGCATATAATTCATATACATAAAATTTAAAGAAGAAATGTTCTACCTCAAAGATTATTATTGGCTGAAATAAGGAGACTTGATCAGGGGAATAAAGCAGTTTTGGTGGGTTAAAACACTAGCTCTAAAGAGCAGGAAATAGCATAAGGCAGTGAAACAAGTATCTCCATTTGGAAACTTTTTAGTAGAAGGCTGGGAATATAGAGAATGCTACTTTCTGATAACTTTTTCTTAATCATGTACCCAAGATGTTATTAAACAGCAAATATGAATAATGCAATTGTCTTACTTGGTTCATTACATTATTTCTGAGGAGGAGCAGGTGGGAGGAGAAATAAAACACTTGCACTGGGAAGTCTGCCAGAAAAAAAGTCTTTAAATTTTATTCTTAATAGCAGCATGACTGGTATGAACGTGTACCTATGGATCTTTTGGTTACTTTGTGTTTTCCTGCCTTCCCTGCCAGAATTCCTACCCACTGACACCCACCCCCTCCCTATTGCTTACAAAGAACAATCTGAACTGAAGGTGCAAGTAACTTAAATTTCCAACTTTAACTCTCAATTTCCAGACTTCTTTTAAATTCCTGGTTAGAAAGCACCATCTTCTCTCCTTTCTAGAAAATATGCTCTGTTGGGTAACTCTTTCTCTTATATGAGAAAACAACCTACAAAGCAATTGTAGGGTGTTAATCTGTTTTCTCTATTAAATGGGCAATGTGGACCACACTCCTTTACTAATCTTAGAAATATATAAATTTTAATAATGCAAAGATGGAGACCTTGACCACTAACACTAGGATGACTATGGTGGCATCAGGATGTGAAAAGGACGGAAAATGAACTTGCGCTGCCCTTTTTTCTTTAGGTGCAGCTGCGCAGTTGCTCATTGATGCTGCATCCCTGCCAGAAGCATCAGAGTCAGCCACCAGGCTCCAGACGCACATCTTCTTGTGGTGTCTCCTGCAGGTTCTATCAATCTTGTGCCCCACACCCTGAAGGGAGTCAAGCTGAATTGACACCCCTTCCACATCTCTACTCCCACTCTTAAATCAGATAGAGTGTGTGTCTTGAAGAGGCTACACCTTGCTCTGATGATCACCTACTCATAGAAAAGGATTCAGTGTGTGGATAGCTATCATCAAGATGGCAAGAACTTTAAACATAACTCTCTACCCAGCTCCCTTTTTTATTTATGGTAGGGTTTTAGCTGTACTCTAACTCAAGACAAATATACTCATGAATATTTCATGATACCCCATGTGGAGTACTGTATTCAGCTTTGGGGTTCCCGACATAAGATCAACATGGACCTGTTGGAATGAGTGTAGTGGAGGGTGACAAAGATGATCAGAGGGCTGGAGAACCTCTCCTACGAACTCAGACTGAGAGAGTTGGGGCTGTTCAGCCTGGAGATGAGAAGGCTTTGGGGAGATCTTACAGTAGCCTTGCAGTACCTAAAGGGGGCCTACAAGAAAGCTGGAGAAAGACTTTTTACAAGAATTTATAGTGATAGGACAAATGGTGAAGGCTTTAAGCTGAAAGAGGGT
>VYZT01044169.1:0-17056 GCA_013400735.1 Pomatostomus ruficeps | reverse complement strand
TCCATAAGATAGAGCAAAAAAGTTTGTGGTTTTTTTTATAAGTCATCCTCATCCTCCCCTGAAAAGGGATCCAGGTTTGCTTCTAGGTAGTAGGTGTTTGGCTGTCCTTGTTTCTGCACTTCACTCAGAGGTTGACTCTATGCTCATAAATTTTAGGCCAGCAAAATCTGTGGAGGTAATTCTGATCTACTTAGACTAAATCAATATAATGAGGCTACTAATACTGAATATTAAGGTCAACTATGTTATACCAGAGAAGAGTTTAGACATCTCATTTAGACAAGTATTTTGTTTACACGTCTGAGGGAATTTTGGCCTGATCTGACAGCATTGTTTGCCTTTGATTAAATTCACTGATTGGTGTGTGGTTTTGTTTTGTTTTGTTTTTGAATTGGAGGCAAAGAAGTTGTTTTTGAAAGAAGCAGAGCCATTAAAATTAAATATTTGATGTCTCAAAACCATCAGGCACCACGACTATCTTATTAAGTGATGACTGAGACTTCAGGCAGGTCAAGACAGATGGCAGGGTGCATCGAAAAAAGTAAAACCAATTCCCGATTCACTGAAGAATATATTGCCTGTTGTTCAGCAGACATTTTTCTTACAACTGGAAAGCATATAATTTTTTATAAGTTTAAACAATTGGGAATGCTCCTTTCTTACATGCCAAAGAAAAGCACCTGTTTGTCTGACCTCAGAAAGAGGTGCTAAGTCTACCTGCATATTCAATCTTCTGAGACACATTGCCCACCACATGGGCTTAGTGTCAAAGTTGAGAACAGGACCCAAAATTTCTGATCCCCCATAATTTGCTTAAAAATTAGATTAAACAGAAGAGAAAACCCATTATTTTCAAGCTCTTTTTCATCAAATCTGTAAGATTCTAATGTCTGTAAATTAATCATATTATTTTCATTACAAATGTTTTAAAAGTTTTATGATTTTAAGTTTTGAGGTTTTTTAGCTGGGAACTAAATAATATAGAGCAGAATCAGAGGAATAGATCTGAATTCAAGAAAATTAATTTGCTTATGTTTTATAAAAACACAGTTACAGGCAGGAAAATCTATTAGAAAGAGACACAAAATGCACGATAACATTGCCTGCATTTTTTGCATGTTCCCATGTGATATGTGTGGGATAGGATTAAAATAATAATTAAAAAACATTATGTAGTCACTCAGAAACCTATAACCTGGTAAAAATGCTGAACACTTCATAGGAAATCTTCCTCTGATAAATGGATTGCCAGGAAAAATGGGGAGGAGGGGCCGGTGGCAAGGTCCTTCCAGTGACTCATGCAACAGCGGGTGAACAGCAAACACATCCACTGTACTACTGCATATATTAAATATAACAAAAGGGCATGTCAGGAAGTTTCTTACAATTTTTGATTTCATGGCATGCTTTTATTACTTTCTCCATTTTTTCAGTCACAGGTTATTAGATTTACTGCAGCTTTGGAAGGTACAAGAAATTAGTATCTGTCGGGTATGGTGCCCCTAATGACTTTCTTAGGTTGCTCAAGTACAAACACCTCACCCTGATATTTATCAAGTGAACACAATCTCTTACCTATTCATTTGTCTTAGAAATGAAGAACATCATGTTTCCCCTGACACTGAAAGCAAGATTTCAACAAATGATGAGTGAAATAGAAAAGACAAAACTTTGCATGATCTTAGTGATTTTTCAAGTAAGCTGAATAAGATTTCTGGCAAAACATTGCTTCAGCCAATGCCATTAACTAGAAGCTTTGTCCTTTCTTTTCTAAGTAGTGTCCTGTACAAGCGTAGTCAGCAAGGTGCAAGTTGTCAGAATAACTACTGATCTTTTTGACAAGCCTAATCAGCCTAATTTGGCTGATAATAGAAGAGTCAGTCTTGTCTGCCCTGATGCTATGGACTGAAAAAACATGCTTCTAAAAGGACAATGAAAAATCTAGTTTAATGACAAGAATAAATTAAGTACTATCAAAACTATCACACAGTCATATATTTGACCAATATTGCTATTTGAAGTATTCAAAACTGGGTTTAAAATAGATGAAATTCATCAGACAAATTTTCGTTCTTTTTCTGTAGATTTTATTTAACTTTCTGTTGAGTATTTTCATTGTTGAATTCCACACAAAATAGATAAAGCAAAGAAAGTTTCAAAGTTTCATACAGATTTGCTATTAAATTAATTTCCCTTTAGCTACTTATAGGAGGGGTGTGATGCATACAATCAACCCCTTAACCAAACTAGTGTTAGTTTGGTTCAGACTCTGAGGGAGGTAAAGGCCTGAGCCATAGCCCAGCCAGTCAAGAGCTCCTCTCTAGTTGCAATCTGTTCTCTGAAGACCCACAAAGGCAAAGAGTGGCACAGTGAGCATTGATATGCCTGAGCTTGGAACAGCCACTGTGCAATTAACACATGAACAGCAGGTAGCTTTTCAAAGATTCATTGCTCAAGGAACAAAGAAAGTTGTGGGTACGAGACCCATGCATACCTTTCCCATTGCATGTAATTTTACTAAATTCCAACCACTTTATTCCACAAATCTGACAGCCTAAGTGAGCCTTCTTTGGGGTCTCCCAGCTGAGCAGCCTGGCTGCAAGGTGGTGGTGTCCTCTTGAGCTGGCATGCCTCTGAAGGCTACTCCTTGAGGCAGAGAGACCATTTACCAATGGCAGATGTGTGGGAAGTGACTGTTATACAAAAACCTTTTCGTATGGTAACTATGATTTGTGCCTCGGTAACTCTGATTTGTGCCTTGGTGGTTTTGAATAGTTCAGATGATTGTGCCATGCAGTAATACAGTGAACCTTGCCACTGAACCTTGGCTTAGTCACTCTTCTACATCATATTAAAACCACTTTTGCTAATACCTTTGACAGCGTACCTTTCAGCAATCTAAATCGGTCATTTGTGACAAGAGGGAAATATTTTTGATGAGCTTTGGCCACAGGACTAGTTGGTTCCATTGATTTAAATGGTAATTGCAACAATTCCTACAAGAAATATAGCTATTATTATATCACAATGGTTTTACTTTTGCATAATGAAGATCAGTGCAGCAAGGGGATTATCCTGAGTTTTATGTGTGTGGCAATTTCTGATATTAATGTTTGAAACATGATTCTCTATGAGACAAAAAACAAATGAAACAAATTAGACAGACTGAAAACGTGCAGTGTGGAGGTGGAGAAAAGGACAAGAGTCAAAAATCAAATGTCCCTGAGAGGTAAATACAACTGATATATACTTACTAGAAAGGGAGTTATAGTTGTGGTTGAAATAACTGTTGTAAATCTATATTGTAACCAGAACTGGGCCTTTTGCAGTCTCTGTATCTTTGGTTCTAAAATATTTTAATAAAAATGCTTCTTAAGACATCTCATTAAAGTTGACTCATTATTGTGGAACTCCCATCTAATAATGCTTGTCTGGCTTCATTACTTTTAGCATAGCTACACCAGCACAAAAACACAATGCTGTGAATATATCTTTCAAATTCCAACAAAGCACTAACCAATGTCTGATCTGAGTTATGACACCATAAATCCATTGTATTTGCATCACATACTCTACCAGAAAACAGTTTGCTGTACTGAATGCTCAATTACTGAACCACTACTGTGTTATTACTATTGTAGTTATTTACTATGAAAGGCTGACAGTTTGATAGGAACTATTATTCTCAGGCAATGTAATACAGATATGAGTGCTTGTGTATAATTCATTCCAGTTAATTATTTTGCTGGTATTTTTTTAACCATTGGCCAAAATTGTTTGTTTGTTTGTTTGTTTTCAAATCTTATAATACTTCAGGCTTTCAGTGAAGTAATTTGTAGCCACCTGTTTTGTTTACAAGGGGATTGCAATGACTTGATCAGTGCTTCCTCAATGAGTGATTAGTACATTCTGAAACAAGTTCAAAGGAGATACATGAAATGTTCTGGGATTGCACTGGGTTGTCCATGTGCTAAATCAGGAGAATTAGGGAACCACCGAGCACACTAATTCAGGAATGTTCTTCCTTCGATCTCTCAGCCAGGTCGCACAATATTAATGCTATTTCTAGTAAGAAGGGGCTTGTTGTAGAGGGATGGAGGACAAGCTGCGTCTCAAATATCATAACGTGTTGGACTGTGTTGCAAATGTCACATTTCTGTTCTCCCCTGTGCAGCCACAGGAGTAAAAGGTTATTTGTTTTTCTTCCCACTACTTACAATTTAAAGCTATGGCAGAAACGCGAAACCTGTTTGATATCACTGGAGATTTGTGTTTGGATAATTTGTGACCTGTTTGTGATTTGTGTGTGAACTTAATTTAGTAAACATGGAGATCTTTCTTCATAAGAACTTGTTTTTCATAAAATGGGATGGGTGTTGCAACATTGTGTTGCTTTCTTCACAACACTGTTGAGGGACAGTTAAAATTAAAAGGAATGAGTGGATACATTTATACTAGGAAGGAACACAAAAATTTCAAATTTGCTGCTTCTAGGAACTGTTTAATGTCAGGAGTGGAATGAAAGCCTGAATTATGGGTCCAGTAAAATCTAGGCTAACCAACTCCTTGTTTTTTTACCTAAAAGGAGCAAAGGAAACAGACCTGAAGTTTTCAACCCCTCTCACTACCTCTGATAGTCAGTTAAGTGACCTGAATTGTACAGTGAGCTCAGGAGTAACATAACAAATTAGTGACGATGATATATATATATAAAACTACAATATATGTGTGCCCTTGTAGAAGTAGGAGTGAGAAGCCGTTTAAGAGCATGTGGATGAAAAGGTTATGGCACACCCCACTGAGCAAGTTGAAGCCAACTATTTAACATATTCATACATAAATGGATCATGTTTCTGAGATCACCTTTTAAAGAATTCTTCAGTATGTCAATGCAGCAAAATTCTTTGGGAATAGTTCTAAGGAGATCCTCAAGATGGAGTGTCTGGAACACTGGAGACACTGAGAGACACTGGTGGGCAAATAGCACAAAAGAAACTTTCTCAAGAAGTGATATTTGATGACTGCAGCAGGTGCTTCAAATGCATCATGTCTTGAATTGGAGTTCAGATGGGCAATCAAGTTATTGCTGCAATAAACTTTTTCACACTTTAGCTGAGCCATAATGACTATTTGTGGGCATGTCTTAGTCATAGAAAATTACAATGCAAGGTTGAGCAACATCCTGGTCTAGATGGTGTATGAAGAGGATGTGCATCTGTTGAATATGATGTTGTTTTGTGTGCAGCCAGGCAGACAACAGAAGAGGCTGAAGGGTTCTTAAATCCATGCCTGACTTAATTCAGACTGTGGGCTGAACTACTTTGTCTTTCTTTACAGTTGATCTAGGCTGAAAGCATGCATGAGGACAGCTGCCATCACCCAGTTAATGTGCAGTAACCTGTTCCTTCAAATAGACAGTGTGTGAATTTAGAGAACTGCTCCTACCACCTAAACCCACAGCATACATCCTGCGTAGTCACTGCTTTTACAAGTCAGAATTAGAAATAAAGAAAGAATATATTTTTGAGTCCTCCGCTGAAAAGATGGAGACCCACATATACAGATTCAGAGGCTCCATTCAGGCAACACCTGGACTCTGGCAGTGGGTATCACCTTATTGAACACCTTCCTCTATTGACAGCCTTAGGAAAACAGAATTCAGTTCAGCAAACCTGTAGCAGGTTTTGGGAAATGGTCTGGCAGAAGATTTACAGCTAAATCTGAAGAACTCAATAAAGGTTAAAATCTAAATTTAACAATTTTCTTCTCTCCCTCTATTAATATTTTTCATACTAGTGGACTCACAATGAAATTTTCATGCTGAAATAACTTCAGAGCATTAGCTTTGCCCATTTAAAATATTTTTCTGTTTCCTCTACTGGTCTTAGTGATGAAAGAAAATATTTTCTTAATCATTGTCATAAATCCCTTTAGCTCCATATTTGGAAAACATTATCGATTTCATCTAAAAAAAACCTTTTGGAGGTTTTTTTTTATTATTCCAAGTCCAATGTTACTATACAACACAAAATAGTAATATTTTTCTTACGTGAAAAGTTTTTCTTACTTTTGTCATATTTAACACGTTTCATTCTTAACCTCTCTTTTTTTTTCCTCAAACGATTTGTACATATTTGCTCTTAGTCAGCTTTCTTTCCTAAATAACTTAGTTTTTATAAAACAGAATAACGACATCTGTTAGGACTTGCTTTATAACAAGCTTATATATCTACTTTACTTTTCATAAAACAGAGGGTAATTTCAGATAATAGGGCACAGAAAGGGTAGAAGCAGACTGAATTCCCAAGTATTTCTACAGGGATATTTATGATATATTTGATAGTATTGTTACTGACTTTCCCTTTATAGAGCTATCAATGACTGGAGTAGAAATTAAAGCTTATAGGAACTGGCTGGTACATCTACATAAATGTATGTCAGTATAAAACAGTGCAAATTACAATACGCATCAAAATCTACCATCTTCATTTCATAAGTACAGGCCAATACCTCTGACTGTTTGGGTAAACACTATAGATGAAAGATACATAATTCAATTTGTAATTGCCTTTCTGTGGAAAACACCCATACCCTGAGATTTCTTTGAAGTTATCCTTTGCTGAGCAATCCTTTATCCTATCCATTGCTGTTTTGCATTCATCCCTAGGCTTTGCAAGAGGAAGGAAGTGGCATTATCCTATTGCAGCAGGCGGGAAAACTAAGGCAAAGTAGCCTCTTCCAAAACTTGATGGAAATTGCAAGGGAGGATGAAAAGGATGGGGATTTTACATCAGTGACAATCTTGGATGTAAGCTTTAAAGTCTACCATATTGCCAGTNACCATATTGCCAGTTTCTCAGCTAGAGGGTCCCACCTTTGGGAAAGTGTAAGGCTGAGGCTGACTGGCTCCACTGCCCTGGCATTGGGCCAGGCTGCACCTGACTGAGATGATGCACATCAGTGCTCTTCCTTGACCTTTCCTTGCTACCATCATACTGAGATTGGGGGATGCTACTCGTGCTAGGATGCAATGCAGAGGACACCATGCTCCACATGCAGTGAGCCACCTTCTCCCAGAACTCAAGGACTCAGTGATGACATGGAGCTGGTTCCCCACTCTGCCTCAGATGTGTGTGTCGGACCTCTGAGCTATCTTTGCAGCTGTCTCTGCAATGCACTGCACTTCAAGTAATTCCATAACACGAATCTTGGAAAGACCTTTTAACTTAGAAGCAGTGGTGTGCAAACGTGGCTGTGCCAATTCCAGACTTTCACTGCTAATGAAGCCTTCCTGTGCTGCTTGCTTTATAGAGCCTTTCCTGCCCAGGCCTTTGATAGATGAAAAATTTCTTCTCCTTCTTGCATCATTATATAGTGTGGATATATGCTGAGCATGTCATATCCACAGGATGAAATGACAGCACTGAGCAATCAGAGTCTAATGCACTGTATGTTAAGAACCCCACTTATTGTCTGTAACAGGGAGTCTGGTGCCTAATTAATGCAAACCCCACCATTCTTGTTACACTGTGGTCACCTCTATTGCTAAAATCACTTCAGCTGGTCAGGTGTTAACCATGGTGGGAGATTATATTTACAAGTATTTATTAATTACAAAATTTCAGCTCCCTACAAATTCATAGTGACAGCTTCTTACAGACACCCCTCATATCTGAAGATGATGACCAGTCCCTTTAAGAAAAAGGGATGTCATCTGTTCTACATTGCATGTAAAAAGATGAGGGAATTCAGGTTGTAGTAGTTTCTTCTGGGAATAATGCTATTCAGGATATAGAAATTCAAGAGGGTCTTGTGCTGGCTAAAGGGACACAAACCTGAAAACTACAAGTAAGTTTAAATTGCATTTGCAGTAAGCAGTACATGCACATGCCCCGTTACTCCAGACTTGCTGTTGATTCTGCTGGGTCCCCTGCTAAGTGACTTCTCCTGCTTCACTAGAAGATTTTTACTGTACACACATGATTAAATATTTTTTAAATGCAAACAATGACAATGAGCAACAAAAGTGCTTTCAGCTCAAAGCAGAATAAGAAAGCCAGGAAGGGAGGGAGAGTATTATAGGGTCTAAAACAATGTGACTGTTCCATTTTTATTAAGATTGCATAGAAAGGTATAAATCTGACTTTCCAAATATTTTTTAATGCTGCTCTAGAAGAACTTAGGAGTTTAGCACCATAATGGTTATTTCATGAAAAGTGCAGCCTCAGGCTGAAAATCCAAACATTTTTCAGCCAAATGTGTCTTAAGGAAAAATCCTTCCATCAAAAAAATCTGTATCTGCCAATACAGCCTGCAGAGTATACACATTGAAGATAGGGACTTGGGACTGTGGGAAGCACATGTTTACTAATGAAAAATTTCAGCATTTTAGAATCTTATTTAATTTTGAAATGCATCCATTAAAAAAGGAAAAGAAAAAATAGCACACTACATTTTTGTATATGTAAAATAATAAAAGTAAACCAATTTGAACTATATTTTATTTCCTTTCTAAAATCACCAAGTGTAGTATAAGATATTTGCTTTCCTCAGAGGTTCCTATGCTTAAATGATATTACAGTATCTGAGGAGTATAGGTCTAGGCACTAGTTGCAGAACATCACAGTGCTGCTGTGAGCTTGTTTTGTTAATCCAGACTGTTGGTTCTCTGTAGTTACTTGTAGGAACCATATAGACAGACATGGCATGATTATTCCTTACCAGCTCATTGCTGCCATCCTCATCAAAATCCTCCTCTATCCCATCAGTCATATCTTCTCCATCCCCATCTGCATCTGGCCCTCCTTCAACTGGCTCTTCCGTAGAGTTATCTGCATTCTCTGATATGCACTCCTCTTGAATCAAATCAGCATTATCTTCCATTTGTTTCTTTTGGGCTTCTGTAAGGAAAACATACTCTATAGAGATTCAGTAACCTTTCCTATTGGTGGCAAAAGAAAGTGCTCTGCAGAAGAAACCTAAGCTCCATCTCCAGATTTGTTAGCTTTGTAAAATTTGGTGTGATAATGTCTACAAGCAAATATAATTGAAAACTTTTCTTTCAAATATTAGTGCATAAATTAATCACAATATCAATATGGTCCTCTACCCCATCTACACCATGCAGTGGATGAAGGCTTGATTTACCCATAGATCCAGCTTTTTGGTTTTCTGTACTTGACTGTGCCTTGGAATCCAGTTGGCACAATCACCATATATTTATTCATGTGCAGCCAATGAGAAGTACATGATCTTTATTCTCTGAGAAGCAGAAGACTGTTAATTGCCAATAAATGGACAAGAATTTGTGTAAATTTACTGTGAATATATCTCAGCAGCCATACAGGTAATCAGCTAATCCTTTCAGAGAGGTAAACATTTTTTTTTATGGAGTAAAGTATCAGTTACTCCTCATTGGTATAATGTCCTGAAGTAACTGCAGAATGCCCCCCTCCAATCAGCCAAATATTGGCTTCCTATATTTTCTGCAAAGTGATGAAAAGAAAGACCATTTCTATGGAGGCCTGAAGAATCTGTTCTGGTTGGCTTCATGCAGGTAGCTGCATTGTTGTGATTAGGTATTTTGAAACTCCTGGATATGCTGAGGAACTTCATACAAACAACAGAAATCCACAGGAGGGTTGAAGGAAGAATGACAGAGGCAGACTGGCCAGAAGAATGTTTGAAGAGATCAGAGTCTTATTCCTATGCACATCGGGAACTATATGAAAAACTTTATGCACTCAAAGTGAATAGGGCCAGAGAATTGGTTGCATGCAGCTAGAAAAACAATGTCTTTTCAGTCTGAGGGCGATCAATGACAAAATTTCTAGAACAAAACATTTTTTCCTTTACAGGAAACAGTCAGTAACGCTGACTGTTCTCTAACACTACTAGTTCATTACCTATCTTGTTGGACAACCAATGAATCAAGGATTGCCTTGGAGCTCTATATTTTTGAAGCTCTATAAGCATATTATTATTTTACTATAAGTTATTACTAGCTACACATACTATTCAAATCTGATTGCATTTTTCTGTTCCATAGTCTTAAACCAAGATGTTTGTTTTACCTTTTGACTTTACACATTTATTCTGCCACTTACATCCATCTCTTTAGTCGTCATTAGTCCTTAGTCCCTTATTTTCAAACTTCACTTATTGGAGAAACAGAACAATTAAGCTTTTCTCCCTCAGTCACCTAATGTCTTTAGAAAAATTCATAGATTTAAAGAATCTAAAGTTATCTTAGCTGCTTCAACAGTACTGTAGTCACATGAATTAGCAGAAGATTCAGCCCTTGGAGCTTCATCTTCTGTTGGTAAGGTGCTCCACACAATGCCATGCTAGTTATAAGGGATTGTGTTACTTGCCTTACTGCACAAGGAAATGTGGATTGAATTACCGATGTCTGCTGTGTCTGGCCCTACCACATCCTGTCTTAAGCCACTTCTGAGATCACTCAGCTCTGGCAATGACAACTGAATGAACTTTGGTTAAGGCTTTTAACAACAGGGTTGCTGAACTGACAGACAATATATTTAAATGGGAAACCTAGGATACAGCTGCTAAAAAGTCACGTCACTTACTTAATTGTCTTAATGGGAACATAGATTGAGTTCTTCAGGGGAAGATAAAATACCATCTCAGTACCCATCTCTGTTGGGCTCTTCTGAGAAGTCAAACTTAAGTTCCTAACTTTCAGCCTAATTAGAGTCTGATCTCTAATATTACAGGAAGAATATTCTCTAACAATTTATTTTCTCATGCCAGACCATCTTATTCCTGGCTTCCCAGTTCAGATTATGCAAAAAAAGGAGCTATTTCTGCAGTTTTCTTATGTACAGGAAATCCTATTTTCTATATTTCCCCTATTGGGAAGTTTAGGGGTTGATAATAGAAAAAGCCAGAACATCAACTGTTACTGTAAGGAGAGTTTTCATGCAGCTGTAGAGCAGTAACTAATATATGCACTGAGTTTGTCCAGCCTGGCACCACATCCCTCCAGCTGTAACAACTTTTAGGATTAAAAATTAAATATTCTTCAGGAGAGTGATTCAAACTTAGAAAACCAAAAAGCCAAGCTGATGGCTTGATTTTTGCTTCTTGTAAATGAGATACAGATCTCTCTGATCCCAGTCTTAGTGAGGCCACAGCCTCTGGCAGAAGAAAGTAAGAAATAATATTGCCAAACCATAGAGAGGGAGCAAAATCATCTCATCATCTCCCATCTGACCCTCTAAATGAAATAGTTCAGCTGCTGATGTAGCTTACAAAAATCTTTTTGGATCTGCAGACTAATCACCCAGGCTGCATAACCCTCCTCATCAGCTCAGGAGACTTAAATAGGGTTCCATGCTTACTGATATTTCTCAGGTGTTTTTCTCCTCATACTCTCCAATGAGAGGCAAAGAATGAGGGATGGGTTCTGCACCTGATGTTTTAAAACATCAATATTTTGAAAATGGTTTTTAATCTCTGAGGATATTAATTTCTTGTCTTCAAAAGGCATAATACTATGATTCAATATGAATCAACATTTTCCTCTTTGAGCTGATTTCTATTTAAATGAGTTCACTACAGTCCTTTAGCAAAAGTTGAAATTGGATATCAAAGTACAATGATGTGCAGATTGTTTTGCATAGTAATGGATTTTTTATAAAAGGTCCCCAATATAGGGATGCACAGTCTCAGAGTATTTCAGTGCACAAGTTATTAAATGGAGTGCCTTGCAATTACGTCTTCACCAATTATACTAACTTTTATCTAACTTGCATAGGGTACAAAATAGAATCTAATGAATACATATTGTGCACAGTTCTCCTGAAAGAGATAATCACCCTCTGTACTAACGGTTTGCCTTAGACTTGAAAAAAGCCCTCAAGTTTGTGAGATAAACTGTAACAGCTGGGGATCTGATTGTTGTCTGTTAACTCAGAAAATTATTGTAAAGAGAAGATAGGCTATTTTTTTAAGTGTTTTTTGTTTGTTTGTTTGTTTGTTTGTTTCTTAAGTTACTTGGGAACAGGAGGGATACAGATCTAAATTCCTGTTTTGACTGTGTCAGGTTCATAACCCTCAACCACCAATTCCCAGTAATGTTTTAGACAGTCTTGATGGAATTCACTTTATGTGTCCAGATGGGTTTTTGGCTTCATGTAACTGGCTACAGTTCAGACACCCAGGCGGTTGTGGGTTCTGAGGCAGAATTTTTTTCACACATTTCACACAAAATTCATAAAAAAGTTTTATCACAGAATGGAGGACTGAAAATCATTGAGTTTTTCATGAGATAAGGTTTCCATTTCCCTTCTGGCTCTCACAAAATCAACTTCTTGGTACACAGCTCCTGTACGAATATGTACCATGTGATCTATAAGGAAACAGCAAAGAAAATATCACAGATGGGCATAAGAACTGAGATTGTTTTTATATAGGCCATGCTGAAAATACAACCTTGTAACTCTCAGGATGACTTTAAAGTGTTGCCAGGTGAGATCATTCATCTAATAAATTGAACACTGCAATGACAGTAATAAAGCTCTTGATTAAATTATAAAGTAGGGTTGTATTTTTTTCATTCCCAAGGTTTACCTAAAACCAAAAATTTTAAGCCAGAAAAAAGCTAAAAGTGGAGGTGTAACTAGTTTTACACAGCTTCACTCAATACCTGAGGTTGGAAAGTATCTCTGGACTCTCCAAGTCCAATCCCTTTTCAAATCAAGGACAAACTCAAAGTTTGGCCCAGGTCCATGAGTCCTAAGCCCAATGAGTTTTGAGTGTTTCCAAGGATGGAGTCACTATGGTCTCTCTGGTCAACTCGCTATACTGCTTAGTTGCATCTCTTTTCATTATATCACACAGAAATTTTTTCTTGCTTCAACTTGCGACTATTGCCTATTGCCCAGGTAATAGTTCTTGATATACACCATCTATTTAATCCTTAATGTGCCTAGCACAAGCACCCCCATGGTCAAACCTCTAGCTTAATTTTGTTGATTCAGTTTTTGAGTGATGTTTTGTTTCCAGAACATCTAGAAAGATTATTTTTTCTTACTACTCCATAAAAAACAATTCTTAAATGATGATGCATGCTCTGTGATGAATATTAATCTATCCTCCCAGTAGTTCTACCTAAGAGTTAATTTGCCTTGCTTCAGGCCTCCATTAAGTACCAAAATTTCAGAAAGCTTCCGTTCTCTTTGATTTGTCTGCTTGACTGGTAACGAGGTTCTAATTTTACTTGTTTCACTAAAAATGGCTTTAACCTACCTGCTTCAGCTTTTTGCTGCTTTTCAATCTTTTCCAGTCTCCCTAGCAAGGAGTCAATTTTTGTTTTGATTTGAGTTAATTCTTTCTTGATTGTTTGCAACTCGTCTGATTTCACTGTGGAAAGAGCAGAATGCAAAACATGAAATAAACTGTATTTGTGGTAACATTCCCCTCCCCTGAGAAAAACGTGTTCTTTTTTTCTTTTCTGTCTAGTAGAAATTCTTCTCCCTCATTTTTGTCAATATTTTTAGAGGTTTAGCTTTTAGAATTAACATTGTTAATTAAAAATGCTGGATCCTAGAAAACCACAGGATTCTAAGCCTTAATGTTCATATAAGGGGTTCATGTAAGGTGTGTTGCTCTGTACTAACCATTTCAGGAAAAACATCTCAAAGGTATTCTTCATAAATCCATGTAACTTTTACTTAAAAACAGCCTATAGTGAAAGAATGATTCAACTATGATAGACAGGTCACAGTCTTGCAATGTTATTTTGCTGGACTATTTTGTAATAATACCGACAATAATAAAAAGAACCCTTACAGTAGCAGTGTATTCCTCAGCAATAGTCAATGGTAATATAAGTTCTAGGGCAGCAAGGAATGCAAAGTTATGTTCCAGTCAAAAACTCATTGCAAGAGGTGTCAAGTTTTGTTGCTTCAGAAGTTTTCAGTTCAGTTTCAGTTGGCAATTTCTTATACTTTTTCAAGCTGTTTTGGCTTCAAAAGAAACAGTGCTACAGCCCTCATAAATTACCTCATTATTTTGGCATTATTAGAACATGGTTTTTATGCTCAAAAGGTGGTCCAGTCAAATTCACTTGCCCTATTTTTGCTAGGATATCATGTGGAAAAAGTCGGAAGGAGAAAATGGCAACCCTGTGCTAGCATGGGAGAATAAAGCCATTTATAAGGGGCCAGAGTAGGCAACAGAGCTGTCACTCTCAGACCTCTTGTGGGAAAAAATGGACCATCACTATGAGGGACCGGCAGTGGAAGAGCATTGAGCTGTGTTACTCTCACCACTGCTGTAGGAGGATGTGCATTGACTTTGGCGTGTGTATCAAGAGCGTGGATACACACAATGGGAGGGCACTTACTGCTATGAAGCAGGACATGTTCCCTTCCTGTCAAGAGGGTCTTCTGGCTGCATCTTGCTACATCAGTCCCATTCATTGACCCTTGGCCATGTCTGTTATCATGGTGTCTCATGGTAATTTGCACTGGGCAGTCAATCTGATGATGAAGTGTGAAGAAAAGCTGTTGCCTGCCTCAGTGGTAGATAATGAGTACGTGTTTGCTTCACATCAGCCTTATTCCAAACTTGTAGCATATTCACTGAGGTTGAAACCAAAGATTTTTATCTTAGAGTTTGGCCACGTGCATTATAGTATAACATGTCAGCTAAAGGCAGTAGGTTGCTATATGAGGTAATACACTTGTTTAATCATATGCTCATATTGAGAAATTGCACTATCTCACACTATCATAGGCTGAAACCTCTGATCTCATGTTGAATGAACAGAAGGACTCAAAGAAAAAAGTATAAAACCAACCTTTGTGCTAGACTCCTATATGCTATACAGTATTTGATGGAATTATTTTGTGTATTTATAGAGCGAAGCTTTAAAATGTTCTTAGAGAAATAACAGGTCACTCTCCAAATGCACAGATCTGAAACAAAATGTTAAGAATCTGACAATTGTATATTTAGACGGTTACTGATTCCCGAGGGGCAGTGGCTGGTCCATGTTGGAGTAGCAAGGTAGCTCAGAATCCAGAGTGAAATGGTGTGAATTGCTCCAATGGGTAATGCTAAGTGTTCGCAGCAACCCACTAGGACGCCTGCTGGCAACACATTCCGTGCAGCCAAGCTGTTGTGTCGGGGATGCTCCCTTGACTGGCAAACTGCAGGCTGGCCACACCCAAAAGGTCAAACTCCAAAGTGACACTGCAAGGACGTAATGGTATTTGTTTCCAGTCTACTAAGCAAAGCAGAAAGCATTTGCACATCTGAGTTTGACAAGGGAACAGGCACATGCAATAGGGATGCTGTTCAACTCAGGTCTGCTGTACAGGGGCTTCCAGGTGGTGTTGCTGCAATGCTGCCGGTGGGGGCACTGGGCATCCACTTGCGGTTCCAGGGGCTGCCAAGCTGCTTCAGGGGTGCAGGAGGGCTGGCGAAGGTCCAGCAGGGGTTCACCTAGTCCACTGATGTTACAGGCATGTCGAGGAAGGAGAGACAAACGGAGGGGCTTCCCAGATGGTTTATTGGGGCACCAGGATTGTGCCAGGGAAGCCCTGGCACGGGGAGTTACAGTTATATATATACCAACATGAGGGGGCAGGGAAGGATACAACATCCTATGGGGAAGGGGTGCTGGGTTTGAATTTGGCGGGCTTTGCATAGGATTGCAAAACACAGAGCCCTCCAGGGGGAAAACCAGATACCGAGGTGGGGAGTGGGGGACAGCAGTGCCTGGCCATGAGAAAAACTGAAATCTGGCCAACAGCACACCACAAACATGGTGTCTCTGGAAAAACTAGGTTGGGAAGAAGATGGCACCAGAAGGAACAAGACAACAATGAGGATTCAAAGAAAAAACCCAGTGAAAAAAGACACAGGGTTCTGGGCAACAGATGACTGAACATGAACCGGTGTGTGCCCGGGTGACCAAGAAAGCCAATGACATCCTGGCCTGTATCACCAATAGTGTGGCCAGCAGGACCAGGGCAGTGACTGTCCGCCTGTAGTGGGCACTGGTAAGACACCTTGAGTGCCGTGTCCGGTTCTAAGCACCTCAGTTGAAGAAAGACTGAGGTGCTGGAGTGTGTACAGCGAAGGGCAATGAAGGCAGTGAGGCTGGTGAAAGGTCTAGAGGGTAATTCATACGAGGAGTGTCTGAGGAAGTTGGGGTTGTTTAGCCTGGAGAAAAGGAGGCTCAGGGGAGACCTTATCATTGTCTATAACATCCTGAAAGGGGGTTGTAGCCAGGTGGGAAGTGTCCACTTCTCTCAGATAACTAGTGATAGGGTAAGAGGATATAGCCTCAAGCTGCACCTAGGGAGGTTCAGGTTGGATATTAGGAGTAATTTCTTTATGGAAATGGTTGTTAAACATTGTAATGGACTGCCCAGGAAGGTGGTGGAATCACCATCTCTGGAGGTGTTCAAGAAACCACGGGCTGTGACATTTAGTGCTATGGTCTAGTTGACAGGGGGGTGATCAGTTAAAGGCTGGACTGGATGATGATGGACTTTTCCAATATAAATGATTCTGTGATTCTGTTATCATAGAGTCAATTACTTCAAGTTAACGCTAAAAAGGACTGAAAGAAAAAAGAAAAAGAATTCAAGCAATTTGCACAAGTTCCAAATTTTCACTCAGTTTCCAACATTGTGATGGTGTAATTATTTGAATTGCTTATTGTTTTACCTTGCAGAGAATTGTACAAGTCTTTAAAATTATTCTCCTAGAGAAATTTCATTCTCAATTATAGTGTGGTGAGTATTTTTGTAGTAAGCAGCAACTACCAAAGACAAATTATGAAGGACCCTGACGAAAAACAAGTTGGGCATGAGCCAGATCTTTTTCTTGTCACAGTTTAACTGCATCCAGCAACTAAGGACCACACAGTTGCTCACTTCCCTCCAACCCCCAGAAGGATGGGGGGAAGACAATAAGGAGGGTAAAAGTGAGAAAACTCATGAGTTAAGAATGGTTTATTAATTGAAATACAATATAATGATGATAATGAGATGATGACAATGATAATAATAATAAT
>VYZT01044167.1:66661-89182 GCA_013400735.1 Pomatostomus ruficeps | reverse complement strand
TTTCCAGTAACTAATCACTGGCCCATTATGGTTTTCCAGTAACTAATCACTGGCCCATTATCACCCTCCAGCAACTTGAATGGGGAAAAATTCCAAGACAGAGAGACAAACCAAAAAAAGGTATCCCAAACCCTGACAGGACTGATTGAAAAAGCAGGAGTTTGGCACATGAGTGTTTCCTGAAATTTTGAAAAGAAATGGCTAAGTGCAGAAGACATTAAGACATTTTCTTTGATAGACTTATGTCTTAACCTAGCTTGCTTAGAATTCAGGGAAGAAAACTAAACTTGAATAAAAAGAAACATCTGAAACTAAGACAACTTTGGTAGCAAAATTCTCAGTGTTCAAAAAGCCTGCAGGCTGAGATGGCCAGCAAGAGCTACTGGCACCTGAAACTGAAACACATTTAAAATTAACCTAAACATGGCAACTTTGCGTTCAAAGGCATCATCTGTAAAGTGTTTTGCTAATTTGTGCTGGTTTGAAAGTAAACCAGAGGAAGAAATGAACCCCACACAATTACCTGGAGAGGCATTACAGGTCAGAGTTACAATTTAACTGATTACAATAAATGCAACGATACATAGAAAAATGTTTGAATGAGTGACTGATAAGGGCAGAAACATCTGCTCTAACTTGGAAGTGTTGGCTGTTTTGTCTTTATTCCTGTGCATTCCCAAGACTTTCTTTAAATTTTCTCATAGTAGAAACATATAGTGAAATGTGTGTAATAAGGATGGATCCTGCCGGAAGAAGTAGTGGTCTCGGTTTGTTTTTTCCAAGCTGCTGCACTCACTCATTCATTTCTGCACAGAAGATGAATAAGAGAAAGGGTTTGTATATTTCTGGTTTGGGTTTTTCTCTTTTTTTTTTCTGTTTTTATTTTATTTTAATAATTCTCTGGCCTGTGCCAGAGAAAATAAACTCTTTTTCTCCACTCCTGATCTCTCAATGTGATAAATACTATCCCACAATTTAGCATTGTTAATTAATATGTACTTTTCATTACTGTTCTTTTGGAGAGCTCATTATCTCGAGGAATGTAACTCTTCATTCAAACATTTCATTTTGTAGCAGGAGAAAGAAAAAGAGGCACGGAAGAACTACTTTAACTGGATTGTGTAACAATGGCTGTGGTAATAATTGTCTGGGAGAATTATATGGAGGTAACAAAAGGACTCACAAAATGAATACATTACAAAGATTCTTTTATGACTGAAAAATACTGATGTCCTTAAAAGAGAGAAAGAAGTAGAACTTGGCTGATTTTGTAAGAAAATGTAAAGATTACACGGACATTTGTCTTGGCACAGGGAAGATGTTTTCTTAGGATTGCTGGAGGAAAGCTTATGCTCTGTCCTGTTGTTTCCTCACCCCTGTTTCCACAGCACAGGTTCTTTTTCCTGCCCTAGCAGCAGTGAGAGGCCAGGCTGGTCAGCCTGACCCGGGCTCTGATAATTCTGCCGAGTGCTCATCAAGTGGAGCAGCTCTGTGAGTGCCCTGGCTGCTGTGCCAGTCGGATTTATCTCTGCACAGACAGCCCATGACTGGTTAGTTTCAGCAGTCGAGGCTCGCTGCCAGTAGGTCACCCTTTCGGATCCAGTTGTACAAGCAGGGTAATCCAGGATGGGGTCAGTAAGTGGGAGATTAAGAGGAAGGCAGAGAGGCACAGGGGGGCAACTAGTTATTCTGGACACCCATCACCATGACAGCTATCTATTTCTAGATCTATCATATACACATTTATTTCCAGAAATGCAGGGGGCTGGTCTACTAGGTAAAAGATGGGGGTTTGCCCCTTTAAAAAATATGAGAGACTCTTTATTGGACCCACTTGACAAGTGGATTCAACCTTGTTTGTTTTCCCTTAACTCTACGTTATAATCATGAGAAATCTGTTTTTCTTATCACTTATTTCAGCTAAAAGGTTGCACTTGCTGTCACCATTTGGAATGCTACAGATGTTTGTACTGAACACTGTGTTCAGAAATTTTTATTTTTGTCATGAAAGTACAGCTGTATCTTGAAGGTCGTACAGAATTAGAATAAGGTATAATGAGGTACTGTAGGTTTCTAATACACATTACACTCAGCAGCACCTCCACATGTGGAAATGTGCAACTTTACACATCTGGATAACAGGAAGAGATTGGAATTCTTTTAATGTTAACAAAGATAATGTCATCTTCAACAACACAGGTAATTTCTTTCTGTAGTTAGTGACTCCCCAGATGACCACCTTTCCATAGCTAGTGTTAATGTTAAGCACTTCAAAGGCATGGGAATGTGGCAGGGGAAAAAAAATCTGCTTTAAAAAGCAATTTATTTTTCTGAGGGGGTAGTGGTTGGCTGGATCAGTTTCTGACTTGGCCAGACACATAACCATAAGTGCCACTGCTGCAGAGAAGGTGGTGGTGGGGAATGGAGGGTGTGAAGGGAAGCAGGAGAAGAAGTGGAGCATGCAAGTTCCAGCATGATCTCTGTGGTGGAGGGGGCTCTCTGATGTAAAGCATGGCCATCCCACATTTCTGCAGGTCCAGTACAGAGTGGAATTTTCAGCCTTTTATGCATAATGCTGGGTTAACAAACTGTTGTGGTTTGACACTGGCCAAATGTCAGGCACCCATGAAAGCCACTCACTCACCCTCCCCAGCTACAGCTGGACAGAGGAGAGAAAAATTTAATGAAGGGTTCACGAGTTGAGATAAGGACCAGGAGAAAACACTCCAAGGGCAAAACAGGCTCAAAACTTAGAGGTACAAAGTGATTTATTACTAACAAAATCAGAGGAGGATAATGAGAAGTAAAATAAGCACTTAAAACACCTTTTCTTCCCCCAACCCCCTTTCTCCTTCCCACTGACAGCGCAGGGAGATGGGCTGGGGGTTTGGTCAGTTCATCATAAAAGGTTTTCTTCCACTGCTCAAGGAGAGGAGTCCCTTCCCCTGCTGCACCCTGGGGTCCCTCTCACAGGAGACAGTTCTCCACAAATTTCTCCAGCATGGCTCCAAATCTCACAAACAGCAGTTCTCCCAAAACTGCTGCAATGTCTCTCCCATAGGTACACAATCCTCCCAAACTGCTGTGGCGTGGGTCACTCTTCCAGGGGGTGCAGTCCTCCAAGAACAGGCTGCTCCAGCCTGGGAGCAGGGCCCTCTCTCTCCAATGGGTCTCCCACTGGATCACAGCCTCCTCCAGGCGTCCCCCTGCTCTGGCGTGGGCACCTCACCCACGGTCTGCAGGTGGATCTCTGCATTCCCCATGGACCCCCATGGACTGCACGGGCACAGCTGCCTCACCATGGGCTCACCACGGCCTGCAGAGGAATCTCAGCTTCGGCACCTGGAGCACCTCCTCCCCGTCCTTCTCCACTGACCTTGGTGTCTCCATGTTGTTTCCCCTCACATGCTCTCTCCTCCTCTTCACTAGCTGGAATTAAAACTACCTCACTATCTTTGTTTAGATTTCTTCTTAAATATGTTATCACAGAGGGATTACCAGCATCTCTAACTGGCTTAGCCTTGGCCAGCAGCATGTCCATCTTCAGAGCCACCAGGGATTGGCTCTGCCAGACATGGTGGAAGCTTCCAGTATCTCCTCACAGAAGCCACGTCTGTGGCCCCCCTGCTACCAAAAACCAGGCTGTGCAAAACCAACACACAAAGATTAAAGAACAGCCAGCAAGCAGTGCAGTCTGCTGAAGGTTACCAAGAAGCTCTGAATAGAAAGGCTGTTCAGGATGTCTCAGGCAGCATTAAGGATCCTTTAGACTTCAATTCGAAGTGTCCCATTCAGGCAGATATCTAGAGTCTCTTTGATAAAACTGTGGATGGTAGAAATACTGGAGCCCATTTCCCTATGGATTTTGTGGCCCATCCTCTCCCACAATCCCACTCCAATGACCCTCAATTCCTGTTCTGTTTCCCCCCTGCAACATGGATTTTGCCCCATAGGGAAATGATTTCCCAGTTGTGTGTTCAGTGCCTCCTCTCACTGCAATCTGTGGTTGGAGCAGTGTGGTCAATGCCATGTCCCTGTATTCCACAGACAGGCCCTGGCTTTGGTGTGTGACTCATTGAAACTAAGTCACTGAAGTTGGCTGGGAAAGAGAAGAAAGACTAGGGATCATACATATTATCACAGAATTATTTAGGTTGGAAAAGACCTCTAAGGTTAGTGAGTCCAACCTGTGACCGATCACAGGTCAACAAGACCAGAGCACTGAGTGCCACATCCAGTTGTTCCTTGGGTGCCTCCAGGGATGGGGACTAGACCACCTCCCCTTCCAGTGCCTGACAACCCTTTCCATGAAGAAATTCCTCCCGATGCCCAACCTGAACCTTCCCTGGCAAAACCTGAGGTGCTGTTTCTTTTTGTTCTGGGAGCAGAGCCTGAGCCCCACTTGGCTGCACCCTCGTGTTACGGATTTGTAGAGAGAAAAGATCACCCCTGAGCCTTCTTTTCTCCAGGCTGGCTACCCTAGCTCCCTCAGCCGCTCCTCATATGCCCTACTCTCTAGACTCTTCTCCAGTTTTGTTGCCCTGCAGGCTGGTTAATAACAGGAAAAGTGTCTAAGAATGCATTTCAAACGCCAGCAGTGGTTTTTATAGTGTGCGTGTGAAATTGAGCAGTCCTAATCCTAATCTCACTTTGACTACAAGGTTTGTAATTCCTGTAAAAATCGGGCAGTCCTGGAACCAGGGGCAGGTGGTGGTCCCAACACACCCGGCTCGGTGCCCTTGGGCGTTCTAAGTGGGGGTCTGAGGCACAAAGTCGGTGAAGTCCTCACGGCTCCTTCCGAGCAGGGGACCCCGCTGGCATGGGCTGGCAGTGACCGAGGGGCTGAGCTGTAGGCTGCTTGTTCAGCGCCTATTCAGGGAGCAGAGGGCACAGCCGCTTTTCCACGGCTGGCTGTTCAGCTCGACAGATGCTCCTTCCTTAACCCTTCCCTTTTCTCCCTGCCCCCCAAACAGATCCTTTCCCCAGTCAAAGCCGGTTTTCCCCAGCCAGTCACTAAATCAGCCGGAGGGGGCTCCCTTCCCCCACCTGACAGAGTGACGAGGAGTGCCTGCTGATCAGTTCTTTCACGTAGTCTCTGTCGCTTGCTGCTTCGGCTGCTAAAATTAAAAGGAAAAAAAAAAAAAAAAAGAGAGAGAGGGAGAAAGAAAAAAATAAAAGCCCCTCAAACCCAGCAGCGGCTGTCCCCGCATTCCCAGGATCTCTGCCGGAGCCGCGGCCGCGCACGCTACGTTGGCCCCGTCAGAGATCTGAAGATGGAGGGGCGGGTGGTGTACGAGATTCCTGCGGACCTGGGAGGAGGTGGAGCTTGCTTTCCTCGGCTTTCTTTGAGCCGCCTAAGTTCTGAGCGAGCCCGGGGCTGCGGTGCCGATGCGTGAAGGGGGCTGAGCTTGGGCGCAATTTGCCGGCCTCGGGTGTAGGACGAAGCCCCGTCCTGCGCACCCGTCCCGCAGCACGACAAGGAGAGAAGCTGGAGCATCCCTCCCCTTCCTCTGGCTGCTTCCCTGCCATCCCTCTCTGGCTGGACACTGGCTGTCCTTCCTCCTCCTCCTCCTCCTCCTCCTCCGGGGAAGGAAACAGGTTGGACATATAAAGAGAGAAAGAGCTCAAGAGTTTCATCAGTGAGCCATGAAATGAAAAGTAACAGCTGATGTACTGGAGGGAANAGGGGAGCTGGAAATGAAAGTAATTACCCAGGCAAAGGAGAGAGCGAAAGGAGGAGATCCAGGCTATTGCCTTGTGCTGCAGTATCTTGGAAAGTATCATCAGGAAAACTGGCAAACATTAGCAAAAGCCTTTGCGTGGTCGAGAGCCACTGTCCCTCTCCTTTTAGAAGCACGAGGCTGAGCACCTGATTTACTTAAAAAAAAACAACAACAACTAAAAAGCCAGATGATTTCCAAGGATTTGCATTTTCTATTCCCACAATTGCTTGGCTGGGAGGTTGAAAGAAAGAAACCGCTTCACTTATTTCCGCCCTCCCCCTCCCCCCAGTTAGAATATAAATACAGAAATAAAGAGCTAAGGAGTAGCAGTAGAGGTGTAGGGGATAATCGTGCATCGGGTTGTAGGTTAAAAATACCAACACCACTGAAGAAAGAACACTCCATAATTTTTTATTTAGAAATATTAAAATGAATGGGTTAGATGTTGAGAAGAATGTTGTGTCGTCCTGGTGAGATGTGATGTTGAATGATATCAAATCCAAGGAACTATTTCTCCTGCTCCCGTTTCACAACCTCATACACAAACACAAAGCAGGGCAGAAGTTTTCCAGTTTGGCAGCCCAAGGCTGAGGAGCCGCAATTCCCATTGCCCGAACCCTAATATGCCGAGGGGGTGTGACATGGCTGCTCCCTGTCCCAGTTCATCCCACAGCACGTGCGGACAAGGCTTTTCCACGAAGTTGGCAATAGCCCAAGAACAATGAAGCCAATGGGATTTGTGGGAGCGAACTCTCCTGCGGGATTCTCTTCCCCCCCCGCCCCCCAGCCGCACCCCTTGCCACGATGCCCGTGGAAGTTGCCCTTGTCCAGCTGCCCTGCACAGGTGCCCTGGCGAGGGTCTCGCTGCTGTGGCCCCTTCGCGGAGCTCCCGCGCTCCTTTGTTCCGCGGCAGCTGCGGTTTGACTACAGGTCCCGGCAGGCTGCACTGGGAAAGCGGGGGAGAAAGGCTTTTCCACCCATTTTCCTTTCCCATCACATTCCTCCTCAGTGAGACGAAAAAACCATACTTAGCTGTGTATTGTGTGCTTTGACCAGACAAGAGGTGCAAGACTGCAAGAAATTAGTTAAATCCTGAAGTAGGAAGGATGTAGCCCTGAGCTTTAAAATCTTAGAGATTTTTTTTTTTTGTGTGCAGGGCTGATGACTGCCAGTCTCTCTGAATACACAACTTACACAACTGTTTCTCCATCACAAAATAAAGCACATGCATGTCTTGCATATTGTTGTTTGCCACCATACAAATATTTCTTTTCTGGCCCCTGTATAGCCTACAGATTGCTTTGCTGATCTTCTGCATCAGATGGCTTTATCCTTCTGGTACTGCATTTATGCAGATCTGAGGTCTGTGTAAATATGTGTAAACAAAATGCATATTTTGTAACAGATTTATTTTTAGTCCCTATGTTTTCCTGCTAGGGATAAAGAAGTTTGTTTAATTGATATCATTGGTGTAAGAGTGGTTAGTGCTAACAGTGGAAGCTGAAACCTTATCAGGGCTTTTATAATTAGAATTGCTGGTTGTAAGTGGTCTCCCTATAAACAGTGTTCTCTTAGTTATTCTTTTGATTTCAGCGAAGCAATGCTTGTTTAAATTAAGAGGTGTCGGTGTCAGGTTTCTAAAGAGTCCTGGCAACAGGGTTTCTCTTTAAGGACAGCTTGAAAGTGATGATTATAATGAACTCTGGGAGCAGCGTGCCAAGCCTCTGCTCCTCAGAGAGATGGTTCCACTCCCACACTGAATGCTGCCCTGTGTGCATGTGTTTGGAAGCCGCATTTGAATGATTAAAGCAAGCTCAGGATCAGACCTTGCATTCAAATATGTGGGTTTGGGCATATGTGTGTGTCTAGGTATTTCTGTATGCATGTAGACATAAATAGCTATGTAAATACCACATATCCACTGTGTAACACTTGTCTGTGTGATGTCATGTCCATATACACAATTGTCTGTGTGATAAAGGACAAATATAATGTCAATATATAGGATTGAATTTTATTTTAAATTGTAAAGTGTATTAACTTCTCTGGCTGATTTGACAGAGCAAATGATTACTGTTCCACTGCAGATTTCATCACAATATTTTGTCTTTGGTGTCCTAGGATACTTTGCCATGATTATTTTATTTTAAAGATCTTTACAAGTATATATTAAAAAAATATTCACCTGTGCTGCTGATAGTATAACCATTCTGGAGAGAGTAGTTTTAAATCTGTAAGCATTACATTAATTGTTTTCTGTTCCCATCTGAATTGTAACAAAGATAACAGTCCAAGCTGTTCCACTCCATTATACCATCACTTTCATCTCTGAAGTCTGGGCTTCAACCTTTCTGAGGTTTGCTAAAATCTGTTAACAATCAGTGTTGTTTTTACTGAAATGAAAAATTATATCAAGGTGGTAGTTTTATATCAACTAAGCAGGGCTTTGATGGTTGTTATATTTTTATTACATATTGAATAGCAGAGTTTTGAGCCAGATTTGTGACTTCAAGCCCCAGCCATAAGAAAGAGGTGGTAAGGAGACCTAAGACTCAGATGGGCCTCTTAGAGTCACATTTTCTTCCCAGATCCATTTTGTTCTGAAGAACAAGCACCCATTTACTCCCAACAGCATTTTGCTGCCTCCTTCCTTTTCCAAACACCTCCTGGTGCCTTCCCATTGAATGGTGGAGGGATGGAGCAGGTTCTCTCAATCTGCACCTTTCCACCTGTTTCAGTGAAGAAATATCTGGTCTTCCTGTTTTCTGTTTGAATTCCAAGCTCTAGTGTGTTTTGTGTGTGTGCCTTGAGTTTTCTCAGATTTCTGTGGCTGAACTGTCATATCATTCACAGTCTGGTCATCTAAACAAAGCTCTGTCAGGATGTTTGCTGGGATGGTGGCCCTTTATACTCCATTTTACATCCGTCTGGATGCTGGCATTAAATACACCCCTGCTCTTAGACAGGCTCAAGGGCTTCTTCAGCTCTGGTATAGGAACTATGGATTAGAGCCAGGTAAAGGATATTTTTCCATATCTGCTAGATGTTGAAGTTGTTCCTGCCCATGGCAAGGGGATTGGAGTAGATGACTTTGAAAGGTCCGTTCCAACCCAAATAATTCTATGATTCTGTAGATAGACAGCTATTTAGTTGCCTTCAGATTATGTATGAGCAGGAAGAAGGACACATTTTCTAAGCCATTTGTTGATCTGAATGGATTCAAATTTATAATACTTTGATTTCCTAAAGCTGAATGCAGAACCAAGTAGAAGTTGAGTTTCTACACTGCAAGCTTCAATATTGCAAGAATTGGTGAACTTGGTTTAAGCAGTTTATTTTGTGGCCTCCTGTAACACCTTTGCCACATATGATTTTTCTTATGCAGTTTCTCTATATATCTGCAGCCTGTCAAGACAACCATTCTATATTTGTGCTCACTGACTTCCTCCCAAGCTCAGTGAGAATATATTTCTAAGATGTTGAAGGCTGGGCTCAAATATCATTATTTTCCTTAAAACATGTGGCTAGTGAAAACATTGCACTTCCACTAGCCCAGGCTGCTCCAAGCCCTGTCCAACCTGGCCTTGGACACTTCCAGGGATGGGGCAGCCACAGCTTCTCTGGGCGACCTGTGCCAAGGTGTACTGGTTTTGCACAGCCTGGTTTTTGGTAGTGGAGGGGCCACAGAGGTGGCTTCTGTGAGGAGATACTGGAAGCTTCCACCATGTCTGGCAGAGCCAATCCCTGGTGGCTCTGAAGATGGACACGCTGCTGGCCAAGGCCGGGCCAATTAGAGAGGTTGCTAATGCCTCCGTGATGACATATTTAAGAAGCAAATCAAAACAAAGGGGGCACACGCAGAGTTTCTTTCCAGCTAGAAAAGAGGAGGAAGTGAGAGCATGTGAGGGGAAACAACATGGAGACACCAAGGTCGGTGGAGAAGGACGGGGAGGAGGTGCTCCAGGTGCCGAAGCTGAGATTCCTCTGCAGGCCGTGGTGAGCCCATGGTGAGGCAGCTGTGCCCGTGCAGTCCATGGGGGTCCATGGGGAATGCAGAGATCCACCTGCAGACCGTGGGTGAGGTGCCCACGCCAGAGCCTGGAGGAGGCTGTGATCCAGTGGGAGACCCATTGGAGAGAGAGGGCCCTGCTCCCAGGCTGGAGCAGCCTGTTCTTGGAGGACTGCACCCCCTGGAAGAGTGACCCACGCCACAGCAGTTTGGGAGGATTGTTTGCCTGTGTGAGGGACTCACATTGCAGCAGTTTTGGGAGAACTGCTGTTTGTGAGATTTGGAGCCATGCTGGAGAAATTTGTGGAGAACTGTCTCCTGTGAGAGGGACCCCAGGGTGCAGCAGGGGAAGGGACTCCTCTCCTTGAGCAGTGGAAGAAAACCTTTTATGATGAACTGACCAAACCCCTAGCCCATCTCCCTGCACTGTCAGTGGGAAGGAGAAAGGGGGTTGGGGGAAGAAAAGGTGTTTTAAGTGCTTATTTTACTTCTCATTATCCTCCTCTGATTTTGTTAGTAATAAATCACTTTGTACCTCTAAGTTTTGAGCCTGTTTTGCCCTTGGAGTGTTTTCTCCTGGTCCTTATCTCAACTCGTGAACCCTTCATTAAATTTTTCTCTCCTCTGTCCAGCTGTAGCTGGGGAGGGTGAGTGAGTGGCTTTCATGGGTGCTTGATGTTTGGCCAGTGTCAAACCATGACACAAGGCCTCATTGGCCTCACAGGAAATATCTAAACTAACCCTACTCTCTCTCAATATCAAGCCATTTTTCATTGTCCTGTCACTCCAGGCCCTTGTACATAGTGTCTCTCCATCTTTCTTGTTGGCTGCAGAGTCCTGTTTCAAAACTGATGGTATTTCATACTGTAAAACAGATGCCTAGACCTGAAGCGATATCTCCTGTTGCTATTCTCTGATGATTACTGATGGATTCCTGTTAGTGTTTTAGGTATAAGATTTGAACCAATAACTCAGAATGTTTTACATCAGCTAGATAAAAAAATATTGTTAATGGCAAATACATTTTGTAATTTTCTATGGCATTTGAGCAAATGAGTGTGGAATGTTTTCAGCAATGTCAGTCATGTGTTTCAGAGCTTAACATAAAAAAAGTAAAGAAGAAAATATTAACATAAAGTGTTGTATCACTGACATTGTAACAGATTGACAAAAATTAAGACATAGAAGGAAAAAGACCCATGAGCTCACTTCCAGTCCTGTAGAATCAAGGCAGGGAAAACTTGGATCCTAGTAAAACTTGGGTTGTTTAACTTGGTTGCTGTGAAGTGATTCTGAAGGGACTCATCACTGAGGGAAAGTGAGGATAGAAAGTTGCTGGACCTGCCCTTTTAATAAGGTCACATTTATTTTTGTGATGTGTTTTTACAGTATATATTTACACTGGGAATTTGAAGGAAAACCTTTGGGAACAGAAGCCAGACAGTACAGGAGACACCTTTCTAAGTTATGTTATTTAGGTCCAAGTTATTTTTCATTATTTTTTGCCTTTAACATTTGTAATCATGTACTTCCTCAGCAATGCAAATCAGCCAAGGATGAGCTGAAAAAGTGTGGGGACCAGAGGATGCGCGCAGACGTTCCAACAGCAAACCCAGGATTGCTGAGCCAGGGCACTCAAAAGTCATGAGTCAGCCTGTTCCTGGCTAGTCATGAGACTGAATAAAAAAATAATGAGCTGTTCTCAAAGCAAATTTGGGCTTCCTTTTGCTCACTCTTGGATTCTGGTTTTGTCCTATGCCTGGGATATGTTTGCAAGTTTTTCCCCATAGATAAAAGGACTAGAAGGGTATTTAAGTTCCAAACAGAGGGCATTTGAAAAAGCAAATCAAATGCAAGTCTTGCGAGAATGGGCCAATGTGTAAAAAAGATTTCTGCAGAGACATAAAGAGAGTAAAACAGACATCACAGAACATAGTAGGATGAATAATTGCTTGGCATGCTTACACAACTCACCTAGTATTTAACTGGGGCAAGGACAGGGAGGCTGCTGTTTAGCCCAGAAAAAGACAGGGAAAGCATTTAGGCTGGGAATTTAGTGTGGAAAACAGGAAGTATCAGGACATCAGTGGCCTTTTTGGCTAACTTGCATGAGCTGTAGCTTGGAGATTGGCATCTGTTTTCGTGCTGTGTGTCCCTCAATCTGCTTGCTCTGACTGAGGCAGCATGACCATGGCTGGGTCACAGGATCTCCTGTGGGAGACACCACCTGAGAGGTTTCTGTGTTCCCCCGGGGAAGGAGCACAAGCACGGTGTGTGTATACCCCGTGTCCAGCTCCCTCCTTTATTTTGACAGCCCTGGCAACTTTTGGAAAGCACTCAGAAGCCTTTTGTTTTATCATCTTTTGGGAGAGAACTCATGAGCAAGGTGAGAGCACTTTAATGCATTACTAGTTGAGAAAGCCTCATTCACACAAGGGTTTAATCTATTTTTTCTGGTAGCCTGTTGTGTTTTGTCTTTGCACATCTTTTGTTGCACTTATGCTTAGTGCAGAGAGGACTATTTAAGGAACCTCACTATGTTTATTTAAAGAAGAGAAAAAAACCCTGAGAATGCAGAATGTACTTTTTAATATTCTTTGGAGCTATTCCCCATGATTACATGTTAAGTAAGACACAACCAATAATTCCATTGAACATGGAGACTTTCTATCATAAGCATTCATTTCATTTCATTTCATTTCATTTCATTTCATTTTTTTAACCTCAGCTGATACATCTCCTAGCACAGCTGTCATACTGGGGAGCCTATGTGTGTGCTACTGCAATACTAGGAGATAATTAGTGTACCCTGCTGCAGAGAATGAGTGCATGGACTGCATGAACAATAGCCTGTTGCTCAACACTTCTTATTTGACTTTCTCAGACCCCCTGTTTTGAAGATGATATTCCCACAGCCTCACTCTGTTGTGCTCTGCAATGTTGCTTTCCAGGGACATTAACAGGAATGGTATTGATCTGCATATATTCCCAGAGTGGTCCTTGGAGCAAAATTTGTTGAACAAGTCTTATATACAAATTCACCTCAATGTACAAAAGAAATCCAATTCTCTTCTTCAAAGCAAAGCGATAAAAGGATTCTGGGGACTGGATCAGCTTTGTAAGACAGTGAGGCTGGAAGTGAAGGACAACAGCAGCAGCAACAAAATTGAAAAAGAGGGTGGGGATGAGGAGAGAAAAGAAATACAATATCTAGGAGGTTTCTGTAATTAAAACCATATTAAATATCTGTGCTCTGCAAATGATACAAATTGATATCATTTCAAAAAGCCATTACTGGGACTCCACTATGGGAGTTCAATATATTTTCTGCCCTAGGGCTTTGTTCAGCAGAAATGTTAAGCGGGACTTCTGTGTGCAGGAGCCTGCTGAATACAGTGAAATGGGCTGCTTCATCTTTTCACCCCATTCAGCAGAAATTTGACTGTCCTGTGAAAATACGTCTCAGTACTGCTGGGAACTTTTGCATAGAGCCAAAGAGAGGTGAAGGCTTCATTGTAATGCTCCTCTTGCTCCCTGCTGGGTCACTGTCTGTTCATTGCACTACAAAGCCCTGTTGCTTTCTGCCACACAAATTAATTTAATATTTTTTCCTTTAGAGTAAAAGTGGCTTGGGTTAAAACCTGCCTGGGAGAAAAAAACCTTGGGAATAGATGTGCATGCACTTTGTGTAAGAGCAAAATGTAGCATCAGGCAGCTGAGTCAATTGTGATGGAGCCAAGGTGACAGGTGTCAGTTCTTCTTCTACACTTGACCATGAGGAGATGACAGAGAACAGAAAGTTTGTGGCCTCTGCCAGAGCCAGGCCTGGTTTTTAGGGTAGTAGGACAAACACAGATTTCCCCCATGACAGATGACTTACTTGGTGAAGACATTAGTGGCACAGGTACCTCTTCCACAACAGCATGGTTGAATTGTGAATCAGGCTTGGGCTGATAGCTGCTTTTTCACTCCTGATTTTCCCTACTAGAAAGCTTAAATAAAGGATTTTCCAAACTGCTAAAGAGATTTAAATTCATAACTCTTGTTTGAAAGAGGTTTCTAAATCTCCTTGGCAGCTTGGAAAACATTAGGCCTAGCATGAAACATTCTTTCCATTACTATGACTTTCAGCCACATTTGTCTATCTTGTCAATCTGCCCAAGTTTTCCCAGGTTCCACTGGGAGATGAAACTGTTCAGAAAGCGTTCTGTAGAAACAGTTGGCTCATTACCTCCTGCTTGAATAGGAGGTCAAGGCATGCTCTGGAAAGTGATGCTGGAAGGGATGAACTGCTCATTTCTGAGGAAGGAGTCAGATAAGGAGAAAACTTGCTATGAACTTCAATATCCTGTTAAATTCTTTATTAAAGTGAAATGCCTGGGAATAAGTGATATTCAGATGAGATAGGATTCTTTTCTCACAGGAGATGAGCAGCCCAGTTTCAAGGACACAGTGGGGCTCAAGTATGAGTTCACACATCATGGAAGGGTTGAAGCATTGCAAATCCAAGTGACTGATTCACTTGGAGGATATGAATTTCTTTTTTGAACCTTTTACACTTTGAGACAATGTTATACTGTATTACCTACATACTGAGACGGAGGAAGGGAGGAAGGGAGGAAGGAAGGAACGAAGGAAGGAAGGAACGAAGGAAAGAAGGAACGAAGGAAGGAAGGAAGGAAGGCTAGTGAATTTGTCTACTCTTTGTTTTCATGTGTGTAACTTGGTACATCTCAAATTGACTTGATTCTCCAGAAAAATATATGTTAACACCCTTTCCAACGTGAGAAGAGAAACATCCAGAATCTGCTGATCAAATTTAACTATATTCCTTGAGCATCAAGGTCATGGGAGGGATTTTCAGAAGTGTTCAGCATTATTATACCTCATTTGAACTTTGCTGCTCACTTCAAAGTTAGTGATGTTAGCCCAGCATGAGAGCTTTAGGAAATCACACTGCATTGATTTAGATCTCGTGGGCAGCAATTGCCCTGTATTGGCATCACAGATATGAATCAGGACTGGGTTACACTCTCAGGACTTGCTTCAATCCAGGCACAGCTTCTGCTTGGAGTAAGGCACTGGAGTTCTTTCTGCACTGACTGTGCAGAAACAGTAGGAGCATTTTCCAAGAAAACCCGTTTTCTTGAGCAGCTTTTCCCAAAGGTTCAAGACTATGTGGAGTTTAGCTCCCTTTCCATACAGGCTGCTCTATCATATGGGGACCATACTAGAATTTGGGTTTTCACAGAAATACACTTTGTATGTCATTTACATGAATTTAAAAGTGTATTTAGAGAGATTCAAAATGTTCTTCCAAACCAAAAAAAATTTACTCAGAAGAAAACACTTTTGTTTTAACTCTTCCCAGGGAAAATGAACACAAAAGTCCCCTGTAGTGCATAATGCTTCCAAAAAGCAGCTCATTCACTTTACCAGACACTGTGGAGTACGTGGTATGTGAGCAGCAGCAGCAGCAGCAGGTTTGGTATTTAGAACAAAAATAAATTGGGTATGGAATGGAGGTGACTTTACTTCTTTGTCCCCAAATAAGGTGTGCGTACCTAGCATTTGGTTATTGAGAGATGAGTAAAAACTTCAGTCAACCTTTCACATTCACTCCTGACTAGAGAGGAATGTATTTTGTGTTCCTTTACCTGAAGTTCTACATTATACTTACTGATGCAGCTGTTTTTCAAAAAACCAGCGTGGAAGCAGTGCTGCTGGGCTTGCAAATGTGCCAAAATGTTTGATTTGGACAGATTTTTTTCCTTGTATTGTTGTGTTTGCATTTTTCAGAAGTCCTTTTACCTGTGGGTATGACAACAGAGGGAGGGATTTTTCAAGATCTAAAATGAAAGCAAAAGCCCAGCTGACAGTTTGCACTGGCACATAACCCACTGGATGTTTGTCAAATGCACAAAAATGCTGGTAGCATTTTGCATTTAAAGGGCCAAATCTTTTCAACAAATGGAATCAGGCATTCTCCACTGAAGTCAGTAACAGTTGTTAAGACATAGAATAGGATTTTGTCCATCTTGAGATTCAGAGTCTGCTTGGGGGGTCTGATTCTGTGATTCAGACAGAAGGCTAAAATGAGATAGCTGAGAAAAATCAGGGGAAATAGAGAGATGAAAGGACAGGATGAAAGGCAGAACAGGAAAGTGCTTATAGCACAGTGAGAGAACAAGGGAGATTGTTATAATTAGAGAAATGCTCAGAGCTGACAATGGAAAGGAAACCATTTAATTGCAAAAAATGGAACTTGAGACCAAAAGAAAAAGAGCTCCTGCCTCAAGAAAAAAGCCAGAATGTAAGCCTATAGAGGCACCTAACACCTCCTGAAATCAAATAAATTGATGCTTTGGAGGACAAGTCAGATCTCTAAAGTTGTTTGGGACCAGTTAGAAGTATAAATGTCTTTACAAATTTAGTCCTAAGGCTCTCAGACTTTCAGTGTTGAGAAAATCTGTGTTCCAGAACTGGGCTGCAGCTGATGTAAGTGAATGTAGAATGACAGAAAAGTCCCATGAGTCAAATCCTGAATGCCTCACTAGAAAACAGAGAAGGAAATTTGCCTTTAATAATGATAGGACAAAGATTGCAGAAAAGCTGGAAGATGTTCTGTTATAAATGCCAGTTTTGCAGCAGTAAGCTTTAGAGAAAAGCTGAAGTGAGTCTTTTGGTTGCACTCTAAAGTCTGTACCTGCTTTTACATTATGGCAATATCCTAGAACAGCATCCTGGCTCCTGTTAGATTGATACTGCAGCTTCTACAGTTTTCAGTGTAATCATTTTCCCATAAAGAAAGCCAGGAAAGTGTGTTTATATCTTTCTAGAGTCTTTAAGTTAGGAAGGATCTTGTGCTTGTCCTGACTGATAGTAAGAGTATTTCTGAGAAGGCAGTACGTGTGAATCATTTTGATGGATGTGGAAGAAGTAAAACAAGAAGATAAACATGTTCAGAAAAGTCTGGATACTTCTTTAAAGCCTGGCTGTATCTTAAACTTCTTTTAAGTTCTGTTTTGCATTTAGGAGACAGTTGCACACAAGGAATAATAGTTTAAAGAATTCCAGTTAAGAGGGGATTACCAAAATTCAGCAGAGATTTTTTCATGGTTGAGAGGGGCAAGCTCTCTTTTCCCACACTGAATCTCCAAAGAAATTGCAATGCAATCTGGTTGTTCTTGCCTAGCAATGTGTCATTAATAGCTGGGGTCCTCTCAGCTTTCAAGTGCACAATGGAGAAATGATCCAAGGAGAATAAATTCTGCTTCTGTGTCCCTGATTTTGCTCCAGTAAAGAAGAGGAAAGGACACATGCAACTGCATGTAAGAGCTACTTTATGAACCTGTGAAGAACAACTGATTCACAGTTCTGGTGAAGGAATTGTGGGAATATGGGCACTCATGGTAATCAGACAGTGAAGATGTCAAAGACCTAGAAAATAACCCAGAGGATTAGATCTTTAGACAAATGTTTCAGCTTCCTACTTATCTTAGACTTCGGCATTTCATTGTTCTTCATATCCCTTTCCTCTGATGATCACAGGGAATTAATGAATTTCCTGAATCATTTTGCCTTTCCCAAAGATTTTTCCACCAGAGACAAGAGCTGGCTACATCTCTCAGTCTCACCGAGATAACTAACCATTGTCTCTAATCTCCAGATAAATCTTTTGAGAAGAGGAAAAAGTTACTTCCATAAAATAATTCCTGTTCTCTAAAGCATCTCCTCAGTTAAGGTGGAGAGATGATCCTAAAAGGGGAAGAAATATATTGCAGGATGGAGGTATCCAGAAAATACAGGGCAAACTACACTTGTTGATCAGATGGGACAGCCTTAAGCCCCTCAGTGGGGCTTCAAGCTCTGCTCTAGTTTTCTTCTTACCATGCTGGTTCTGAAGTTTTATTACCACTGGCTTCCACCTGTAGAAAGAGCCGCTGCTCTTGCAGAGGAGTTGACAGTGGCTGGTACAAAGACAAGGCTCTGTGGTACATTGCTAGTCACTGCAAGGGCTTTCTCAGGGCAGGCTGTATTAAGCAGCTACTCCTTTCTTTCTCAGCTTCCCGTGATCTTACTGTGTCCTGGGGTGATTTTATGCTATGTATTTCCCTATTGTCTGCCTATGCCCAGGAATGGATCCTGTAACTTTAAGCTGGGAAGGGGAGCAGCCAGGAAACTCCAGCACAGTTTGTTTTTAAACTCCTCCAAGGTACTGTATTGGTGCAGAATTAGTTTACATTCCTCACTAGCCTGTTAGCTAGGAAAGGAGGGTTTTTTCCTACTCTCTGAGACTGCGGCTTTTAGCTTTTTCCTTCTTTTTGGACTGTTCAGCTTGGTTTCTTCATCTGAAAATCAGACCATCTCCAGGGGAGACATTCCAGTGGGGAGAGACAAAAGCCCCTAACCCCCCAGGCCCCCGGCCAAACTTTGGGAGGAACTAAGCCAGAGAAAGAAGGGACTCTAAAATCCACCATCTTTCTTCACAACAGAGAAGGTTTATTATCTAACATTATTAATCTCTTCTTTTTCTGTGCCTGCATGTACCTTGCTTGTTAAATAAACAGGCTTTTTTCACTTTCTTCCAAGAAAGTTCCTTTTGAACCTTGGCTAGGGGAGGGGCTGAAATTCTGCCTTTTAGAGGAGACACCCTTTTTGGAAGTTTCCTCCCAAATTTGTCTCAAACCGGGACATACCATTTTCAGACCATTTTCCTTTCCAGTTTGGGAAGAGTATTTGAAGTGCATGCAATTTGCAATTAATTCCATTAATTCATAAATTTGTCATTAATTCATTAGTTGCCTTTACATATAACAGTTCGGTACTTTATTCCTCCATATCTTTGTAGCACTTTCTGTAGAAAAGTGAGAATATTGCACAATAGTATGTGGGAATGTGAATTTCCAAGTTAACTGTAATGAAAGACAGTATTACCAAAAAGAATTAAGTGCCTTGCTCTTCTCTGTAATTTTGCAAGCCTTTTTCTGAATCAGTTACACTATCTGATAAGGGAGGAACATCAGCAGCTCTTGTGGGGATTTGAAATGTGAGATTCGACTCCCAGGTGTTGGATTCCTGGCTACCTGTAATTAGATGCATTGCAAGAAAAAAGTTTTGAGTGTCTTGTGTTCTTAATACAGCAATTGGTCCTGAGTCTCTGTATGCAGGAAATATTGTTACAACAAGTGTTATTTATTGGTCTTCTATTGATACTTTACTGTGCCTTTTTAGGTAATCCCCTCAGATAGGTCAATCTGTCAATACATTTCTGCAATAACTTTTAGCAGATAAAGGTTCTGATTTAGAAATGTTTGTTCACATAAGTAACTTTATTATCAAGGACTGCGAAAGTGATACACATGCATTAAACTTTCTGTGAGCAGAAGTACTTGTAAAATTGGCCTCTTAGTTCTCATCCAAACACTGTCATACAGAAACCAAAAAACCTTCTGGCAACAGAGAAGCTATGTTTATATTTTGCTGTAGAACACATACTTTTCTTCAGCACTGCAGAGTAGTTTTGTTTGTAAAAGTCCCTCTCCAGGCTCTGAATGGGATCTTCACCACTCCAGGAGAAAGGAGGGGTGCAGTTTCTTCTGGAGGACTTCTGGAGTCCCACAACTTCTAAGAGCAAGGATAATCTTTTCAGAAGACAATGAAAAATGTGTTTAATCACATATGACACTTCATTCAAAATTACCTTTTTTTGTTTAGCACTGACCATAAATTTCTATGCTTAAGCAGACTCACCTGCAACACTACCAGCCATCCTACTCACCCTCTGATTCACTTTGCATTTCCCAGCTAAACTGTCACTGTTCCTTATGCAGAGGAATAGATGGAAGTCAACTGAGCTCTTGCAAGCAGGCTGATTTTTGGCATCATAATTCTCAAGTAAATTGCACAAAGCTGTTAACATTTTCATAGGTGATGGCATAAGGTTATTGCATAAATGTATTTGTCAGATTAATGTATCTTACACAACTTCCCTAGAAAACAATATTAGCAGCATCAATAAATGAAAAGCAGTGCACTTCATTATGGGTTATAATTTATAATTTATATTTATATTAAAATTGTGGCCCATCAAAGTAGCATTGAAGATGTATAAACCAATTTTTGAATGGTGGGCAGGTTGAACAAATTTCGAAACTTTTCCTCTTGACATCTCAGTGCTGTGGGGAGGATGACATGATAATCCTCACCCCTTGCAGTTAAAGTCAAATTGTCCACTTCATGAACCCATACTCTTCTTTGCAGGAAGTCAGGCTTACAGGAGTCACTAGTTTTGTTCTGGTCAGTGAGTGACTATTTTACAATGGTAAAAAAAGCTCTCTGCTGTACCAATGGAATATGCATTAAATGAAATCAACTAGCATAATGTCGGTAAATTAACAACTAACATGTAAAGAAATCATACTTGACTAGTTTAATCAGTTTGAGTTGATGGCTGAACTCACAGAAGCTTTGCTCTGCTACAACCAGAGGTTATAAAGGTAGCCTTCCCAATTTACAAAACTACCCGGCAAAGCCCTGCTTTTGTTGGGTCTAACACTACAAAATACCTTTGTATGCATGAGAAGTACCATTGCTTTGACACGGAAAGATTTTCATACTTATCAGTATCTGCAGGTTTGATTGATTTGTCTTTACAAATGTGAGTAGAGTTTAGATTTTAAAAGCTGCCCATCACCTAAGCCACTTTATTGTTGGAGAATTAAAAATCCCTTTGATATTTTAAATCCAGACATGAAGTCCACTATGGAAAACAAACTGACCTAGGTATTATCTTGAGAGGAAGAGTGAAACTTCCTGTTTTCACGTGTCCAAGCTGTATGCCAACACAAACAAATGCTGTAAATGTAGCCCATGATCTTATCAAATCTTGCTAATGCAAATAAGACTCTTCTGAAATAATTTCTTTTATTGTAAGGTTAATAGAAAATTTCAGTTTAGACTTTACTCTTAATTTTGGCAGGCTAAGAATATTTCACCATGAATCTTCAAATTATTTTAGTGTAAGAAGTTGTGCTATGCTTGAACAGAGTATATCTGAGAAGTTTAATGGAAATTGGATACATTGTTTTGGACTCACAACACACTATATCGCAAACCAGTTTTAAATTAGAGTTGATGTAAGTTGGTTTTGGTATATATTGGTGTCTTTAAATAATTTTGAGATGAACTTAGCTATTAAAATTAGCATCCAGGCACAACTGCAGCACGCTGGTGTTTTAAATACTGACTAATGATTTAGGTTGAGTTTCAGCTTTGTGTTTTAGTGCAGATTAAATAAAATGTCAGTGTTCAATCTGTGCAGAAGTGGAAGTGTGTATACACCCAAGTTCTGGTCCCTAGCACTCCATCAGCTAACTGCGTGCACCTTTTAAGGTGCCCTAAATTTTGACTGTCATCAATAAAATTATTCTGAGCATTGTTTTTGGCTTCCAACCCTACTCTGGCCATGTGTCAAGACAACAGTAAATCCAACTGCACAGCTCCCATTACTGCATGGAAAATACTGCAGCTGCAGGGCAAAACACTGACTTCATATACATTCACGCTGCTGGTTTGAATCTATTTTTAAAAAGTTGAGAGCTGGCTTGATGCTGTATCAGGTGAGGTCTGTCCGTAGGACCTGGAGCCTTGTCACACGTTCATGGAAAAGAGGTGACATCAAGGTGGTGTGTTTCTGTCCACACGTGATGTGGAGCACATTTGTGGTGCAGGGTGACCTGGGGGCACTGGGATCCCTTACTAACAGCTGCAACCATGACTTGACTTGGCTGAACTGCAGCATCCACCTGAGCCAACCCTCCTGTGCCAGTTTGAAGTATCGCTGTTGTTATTTATTAACCAGATTCAGGGAGTCCACCTCGCTGTCCCTCAGCAGCAGGTTCATTTGAGCGGGTCCCGTGTCCAAATGTCCTACACTCCCATCCCTTTCCCCTTGAGCTGCTACAACCCCGTTTGTGCTCTCCCTTAGCTGCAGACCTGAAAGTATCTCATCTGCCAGAAAACTGTATCTCCCCTAGTTATATTTTGCTTTTTAATGTGTCTCAGGTTTGACATAGCACTTTGAGGTGTGAGGACCCCAGCAGTGGGGTACAGCAGCTTGTCCTGGTGAGGAGCAGGTAGACAGGGTGAGTGACGAACCGCGTAACCTGGATGCTCTGCCCTGTGACCCTCCAGTGCCTGGATCTCTGCCTGAAGCAGGTGACACCTCCCGGCATCCTGCGGATGGCCGGGCCCGGCCTGCGGGGGAACGTCCCCTCGGGAGATGGGGGAGGCACCGCCGGGACGGGGCGAGGTGCGGCTGCCCCTCCTGTCGCCCCCTGCGGGCCGGGACGGGGAAGGGCAGAGGAGATCCAGCGGCTGGAGAAGGGGAACGTGGGACAAGGGAGGGGGGAAACTGGGAGGGGAGTCCCTCCCTCACCCCAGGGCAATCCCCAGCGGACACACTCGGGGCGGGCAGGGAAGGGAAGCCGTATCCTCTGTTCCCGCTCTCGTCCTTTCCTCTGTCCTTTCCCCCTTTCCCTGCCCCTTCCCCTATCCCTATCGCTGTCCTTGTCCCTATTTCTGTCTCTGTCCTTATCCCTATCCCCATTCCTATCCTGATGCTTGTATTTGTCCCTGTCCGTATCCCCTATCCCTGTCCCTGTCTCTATCCCTATCCCCTGTACCTCTCTGTACCCTCTGCACCTGTTCCTGTACCTATCCCTTTCTCTGGCCCTCTCTCTTCTCCCTCTCCCTCTCCCTCTCCCTCTCCCTCTCCCTCTCCCTCTC